>JANBOJ010000147.1:0-39131 GCA_027574685.1 Coemansia erecta
TAAAACTCAAGCTAGTCTTCAGCAGTCACATCGCCGTACTCCCACATGCCGCGGTGCTCCGCGCGCGCCACCTCGACGATCTCCGTGACATCGGCAAGCGCCCTGGCGTTGCACCTAGCTGCCTCATCGCGCAGCGGCACGGCGAACCCTGCCCTGGCGACCTCAGCATTAACGCTCTTCCCAAAGATCGGTCTGCCGAGCGCCGGGTCATACAAGGTGACGTACATGACGCCGCCGACCCTCGCCTCGACGTTAGCCACGAGCTCGCGGCCCTCAACCAGCCCGCGCACGCACTCCAGCGCCTCCACGCAATAATCCGCAGCAAACCCCGCAGTCCCCGCCCCAGCCGCAGCCCCATCGTCCGTCGGACCCTCGCTGGGCAAGCGGACGAACGCCAGCCTCGCCTGCTGCGCGAACGGCGCCGGCTTCGCCAAGGCGTCCTCCAGCGGCCTGATACGCGCCAACGGCACGGACTCGGTGTTTCCAAAGTCCACGTACGCCACGTCGCACGTGTCGCGCGCCGCCGACACCGATACGATGCGCGCGCGATGCCACTCGTTGCCCACCGAGTACTGCGCGCGCACGAGCTGCCCCGCCCTCGGCACGAACGTCTGAGCCGCTGTGGTGGCAGGTGTGGAGGGGGTCAGGGCCAGGTCGGCCATTAGCTGCTCGAGCGCCGCCACTTTGGCCTTCTGCGCCATCTGCACGTGCAGCACGCCGGGGCTGCCCGGCGCCACGTCGGACACGGCCACGTCGATGAACTCGAACCGCGGCGCAGACTCGACGGTCTTCGCAGCGGCCGGCGCCGGGGCAGCAGCAGCGGGGCTGCTCTGGGCAGCAGCAGCCGCGGAAGCAGCAGCAGCAGGGGCGTCGGCCCACAGGCCCTTCTTGGCGCGGCGCGCGCGCTCCTCGGCGGCCAGCAGCCTGGCGGCATGCGGGCTGTGCTCGGCGCTGGCCTTGTGCACCTGTGCGAGCCCGGCGGCCAGCAGCTCGTCGGCCAGGCTGCGGTCCTTGGCCAGCCACAGCGCGCCGACGAACGCGCCCGCCTTGTCCACAGACTCGACCTCGAACTCGGCGTTGCGCTGCAGCGCCACAGCGTTCGCCAGCGCCAGGGCCTCCTTGCCCCAGGGCTCGCCGCCCTCCCCCGCCGCCGCCGCCGCAGCAGCAGCACCCCTATGCGGGGCCCTCGGGCACCTTACGCCGGCGAGCACCAGCGTCAGCCGCACGTTGTCCTTGGGCACCACGAGGCGCACGCGCGCGCCGCCCAGCACATGGTCGACCACGCAGGCCATGCGCCCGGACCGCTGCATATGCGTCAAGAACGACCTCGCACGCACGGCGCTCTCCGACGCATCCACCGGCTTGGCCCCCGCAGCCTGCGGCTTACCCGAGTGCACGCCGCGCCTCTGCTCCAGCGCAAGGGCCGAGGCCAGCAGCAGGGCGTCGTAGTTGCTCGACCGGTCCGTGTCGTCCTTGCGGTGGCGCACCACGGTGGCCAGGCCCTGGCGCACCAGCCGCTCGCCCACGTCCTCGGCTCCGAGCCGCACGGTGGCGCACGTGCGCGCCCGCTGCGTGTCCGAGGCGGCGCGCGCGTAGTCCACGGTGACGCGTGCCGTCTTGCCGATGAGGTGCCGCCGCAGGTGCTCGCGCGCCTGCTCGGCGTACCCCGCCGTGTCGCCGTCCGCCCGCGGCTGCCGCACGGACGCCAGCTGCACCTCCTGCTCCTCGTCGCTGCCGCTGCGGCGCACCACGAGCAGGTCGCCCGAGATGACGCGCGCCACGGCGGCGTCGAACGCCCGGCCGCCCTGGCCCTCCTTCCCCTGCAGCTGCTCCTGCTGCCTCTGCTGCTGCTGCGGCACGTAGTCGTGCCAGATCTTGACGCGGCGCTCCCTGGCGCCCTGCTCGAGCTCGCGCAGGCGCGCCGGGCCGCCGCCCACATACGCCGCCGTGGCGTCGTTGACGCGCGCGTAGCCGGCGCTGACCAGCCACTCGGCGATGTTTCCCGCCGGGTGCCTGACCTCGCCGACAAACACGCCAGACGCAGGCGCCGCGGCAGCAGCAAAGGTGACGTGCACGTCCTGGTGCAGAAGCTTAGCCTCAGCCTGGAAGCGCGCCTCGTCGGCGAAGGGCTCGCGCGCATCGGGCAGCGTCGAGGGGGCGCGCAGGCCGGCCAGCTGCAGCGTCAGAGTCTGGTGCGCCTCAGGCAGATGCACGGCCAGCCGCAGGGTAGCCGCGTCGCGCAC
Organism: Coemansia erecta; assembly: GCA_027574685.1. Lineage (NCBI taxonomy): Eukaryota > Fungi > Kickxellomycota > Kickxellomycetes > Kickxellales > Kickxellaceae > Coemansia > Coemansia erecta. The sequence goes on from JANBOJ010000147.1 coordinate 2,244, forward strand.
GTGCTCGACCGTGGCCTTGACCTCGCGGCCCGCCCAGGCGCGCACAAACGCCACCGCATCGCCCTCGAACACCAGCAGCCTAGGCCGCTTGTCAGCAGGAGCCGCCGCCCACATGCCGCGCTTTCCGGCGCGTGCAAACAGCTCGGCGTCCACCAGCCTGCGCACGTCCACCTCCTCCTCCTTTGCGCGGATGGCGCCGCGGTCCAGGCGTGCGCGCGCCTGCTGCGTCACCTGCGCCCACCCCTCGCGCACCAGCAGCTCGGCCATGTCCGTGGAATCGAGCAGAACCGAGCCGAATTCGCGCGTGTCCGTGGAGTGCCGCACGTGGAAGTGCACGCGCTTGCCGGCCACGCGCCGCCGCAGGAACTCGCGCGCGGCGTATGCGTAGGGCGCGTCGGGCGAGCCGTGCTTGGCCGAGGCGAGCCGCGGCGCCGAGATGAAGGACAGCGTTAGCGTGCGCTCGGCCGGCGCCTGGTTGCCGCGCTGCGCCCCGCGCAGCACCAGCGTGTCGCCCGAGAGCGCCAGCTTGACCACGGCCGTCTGCAGGTTCGAGGGAGCAGTCATGGTTGGAGTCGATGTTGTTTCTGTTTATATTTATGGCGGGTGGGGTGGTCTATGGATTGATAGTTGCTAAGGAAAAGGAAAAGAGAGAGAGAGAGAGAATGCTAGCGAGATCAAGAGCGCGTGCCGTATGCGCAGATGAGAGGGGGGGGGGGCCTCTCGGAAGTGCTGTGATTGGGCCACGTCTGCCCGATTTTCGCTCGGCCGTCATTCGTGATCGGTGGAGTCCTGATCCTCGGCGTGATCCACGCCCGAGTCGACGCGGCAATGCAGCGTGCGCGCCGCCGCCTCGGCCGCGCCGGCCTCGTCCACGAGCCGGGCAACGGCGTCCTCGACGGCGCGACGCGTGGCCACCGCAGCCACCCAGGGCTCGACAGCGCGCGCGCCGTCCGCGAAGCAGCGCTCCAGGTGGCGCTCGGTCGGGTCGCTCAGCAGCCGGGCCACCTCGGCCACGCGCGCGGCGGGCAGCAGGGTGACGTCGCCGTGGAACCTCTGCAGCCACACGCACGACCAGTCCTGGCCGGCAACCGCCGGCAGCACGCCGAGGTCGCACGCCCACCGCAGCGTCTTCCGCACGTCCAGCAGCAGCCCGTGCGCCAGCCCCGTCGCGCCGGCGCGCCGCAGAAACCACGCCACGTGCGGGTTCACCTGGCTCACCACCACGCTCCCCACGTTAAACACCCGCCCCACCGCCGCGCCGGGGATGTCGCACTGGAAGCTGCCGTCACGCCACCACGCGCCCAGCTCGACGTGCGGCGTGACGCGCCCAGAGGCCTTGCGCAGCAGCACGGTCGGCGGCAGGATGCCCGGCAGGCAGGCGGACGCCAGCACGGCCGACCAGACGAGCACGTCGGGCGCCGTCACGTGGTTCAGCACACGGGCGGGCCCGCGGCCCAGCGGCGCACACGGGATGCTGAGCGCGCGGCCGGTCCTGCGGTAGGCCTCGGCGAACGTCATCGCGCCGCGCGTGAACACCTGGGCGCGCAGGGCCCAGTCCAGCGGGTCAAACAGGGCGCCGGTCTGCGCCCACCTGCGCAGCCTGCGGCGCCAGGGGTCCTGGCACGCAGTGAGGTAGCGGGCGAAGCCAGGGTGCAGGATGCGCCGCAGCTCGGCGTCCGTGTGCGTGGCCAGCAGGGCGGCCACGACGGAGCCCGCCGAGGCGCCCGAGAGCACGCGCGGCAGGCACCCGCGGTCCAGCAGACGGCGCGCCACGCCCAGGTGCTTCCAGGCCTGCGCCGCGCCGCCGCTCAGGCACAGCGCCGTGCCGCCCAGCTGCCGCTCGGCCGCCCGCCCCACCGCCAGCCTCTCCGCGGCGTCCAGGCCGGCCGCCCGCCGGACGCAGGCGAGGCTGAGCACCACCTCGTCGGCGTACTGCGCGGCCGCCGGGCTGCGCCACCGCCCGCCCAGCGCCGCCAGCCCGCCGCCCAGCAGCTCGCCGCACAGCCGCCGCGCCGCCCGCCGGGCCCCTCTGCCGCCGCCGCCGCCGCCGCGCTCCACCCGGGCCCGCGCCTCGCGCAGCCTACGCGCCGCGCCGGCCACGTCCACGGCATCCACGGCCCCCGCCTCCGTCGCCCCCTTCTTCCCCCTCCTCCTGCCCAGGCGGTCGCACGCCAGGCGGATGCACACGTACGCCGCGAGCTCGCACGCCACCACGAGCGCGGCGCACACGAGCATTAGCGCGCGCAGCACGCGCAGCGGCGCGCCCGCCGACGGCCCCGCCTTGCCCGCGCCCCTGCCGCCGTCCGGCGGCGCCGTGGTCGCCAGGGCCGCGCGGAACACGGCGAACTGCCGGTAGTACGCACGTGCAGCGCGCTCGTCGTCGTCGTCGGCGGCGGCGGTGGCCGTGGTGCTGCAGGGCGCCGGCCGCCGCGGCACGGCCCCGGCCTGCTGCGGCAGGCGGCCGAGCGCCCGCAGGTCGTGGCCGTACGCCGTGCCCGGCCCCTTTGCCGCCGCCGTGTCGCGCCCGAACGGCCACGCCGGCGGCCGGAACAGGCTCTGCTCCCAGTCGTCGTCGTTGCTGATGCTGCTGCTGAGTTCGCTGCCGCCGCCCATCGTTTCCGGTGTTCACAGTCTCGGGTACGCTTGTAGCAAGGCTAAAGATCTAATAGAATGCCCCTCCGAGAGTAGAAAAGGAAAAAGTAGTAGCGTCTAGTTCTCCAATGCATGCGATCGGTGGAGCGTTAATACCCCGCACCCCAGATCGCCTGCATTAACCACGCAGCGCGCTTCTAGACCGGCCGCACGCATATGCGCCCCGCCGGGCTAGAACCCGCGCTGGTACAGCACCGTGCCCATGCGCAGGTAAAAGTCGACCGGGTCGAACCGCCCGCCGCCGCCGCCGCCGCCGCCCGGGAACATCCTGCCAGGGCCCTCGCCCGCCCCGGCGCTCGCCGGCTGCCCGCCCTGGCCGCCGCCCTCGCTGCGCCGCAGCCACGCCGCCCACTTGCCGCTCCAGTACGCCACGGACCCGATAAAGTCGCGGCCCAGGCTGGTGACCCTCCAGCGGTTCGTAAAGTCGAAGTGGTCCGCCCGCACGCTGCCCAGGTACTCGCCCCACTGCGCGCTCCGCAGGCTGACAAACCCGTCGTTGGCGCCCTCGGCCCGCCCGATGATCTCGTTCGGAATCTTCAGCGGGTTGGCGCGGCCGGACACGTCCAGCGGGTCCATGAACGCCCCCACCGAGAAGTACGCCACGCCGGGCGCGTCGGGCGTCGACGGGTTGAAGAAGCCCTCGCAGTAGTCGCGCGTCAGGCACGCGTACGCCGGCGTGTCCAGCGCCCCCATCAGCCGCCGGTACACCATGCGCAGCAGGCTGCGCGACCGCTCGAGGTAGTCGCCCGACGCCAGCGACCGCTGCGTCAGCCGCCACAGCCGCGCGCCCTCGCCCCGCGACGCGCCCTCGCCCAGCACGCGCGTCAGGAACTGCGCAAAGTCCCGCAGCCGCGCGTCCATCGGGTCCGCCGCCTGCCCGCCCACCACGCGCGAGATCACGTGGCTGATCCGCTCGGCCACCAGCCGCTCGTCCGCCGCCGCCATCGCGCCGGCCGCCCTGGCCTCGTGCAGCGGCCGCCACACCGTGGCAAAGTCGCGGATCAGCTGGTCGGGGTCCACGCGGTACCCCAGGCTCAGGTAGTCGCGGCACCAGTCCATGAACGCCGACCCGCGGTGCGGCGTGCACACCGTCGTCAGCGACCCCACCGCGTAGCTCCTCGGCCGGATGTGCGTTATCAGATAGCGCGCGTCCAGCCCGCCCATCGAGTGGCCCACGATGTTGACCTGCGCCCCGCCCGCGCGCCCGGCCAGCAGCGCGTCCAGCTGCTGCGCCCGCTCGCGCACCCCGCCCGTCCCCGCCACCTTCGCCACCACCACGCGGGCCCCGACGCCCTCCAGCGCCTCGCGGATGCCCCGCCAGTAGTGCACCTGCAGCAGGGGGACCCTCGAGGGCCCCTTGACGTCGAACCCGTACAGCCCGTGGCACAGCACGACGGGGTTGCGCGGCGCAATGTACACGGGCTTTACGGGTATCTGCGCATTCACCCGGCGCTTGTCCAGCAGGTGTGCGTCCGCCTCGCCGGCTGACGGCGACGGCGACGGCGACGACGCCCCGCTGGCAAACACCCAGGGCGCCGTGCCGTACTTGACCGCACGCCCCAGCGCCTTCAGCGCCTCCTCCGTCTGCTGCCGCAGCTGCCGCACAACCCTGCCCGTCGAAAACGTCCCCGACATTACCAACAGCCCGGTGGCAAAAAAAATAAAGTTAAAAATAAAAAAAAAAAAAGTAAAATAGTAAAAAATACAGTGGAATAGGTAATAAATAGGAGATAAGCCGCCGACGCTTTAACAATAATGAATATGCCAATAAAAACTCGTGTAAAAATGTGTAAACTCTAAAATGATAAAAAAAGAACAAAATAAAGGAAAGGAAACAAGAAGAAGAGGTTGGTGGTGGTGGTGGTGGTGGTGCGCCTCTCCTTTCTCAATGCACAAACCACCTCGTCTTTTATAGGCCGGGAGATATCCATATCCCAGCAGCGAATGACCGCCTGACTGCCAAATCAAGTGACCCCATCTTTTTCCTGCTTTTTTTTCAGCGCAGCCAATACTGACTTTCCTTCACTTTGCCACAAAGAAAAATCAGAAAATGTCCACGTTTACACTCAATCAATAAACCCAGCCAATGGCCATCTACTGAACCACCATGTCGCTGCCGCCGCCCTGGCTATCTGCCTCTGCCTCCGCCTCCGTTTCCGCGGGCTGCTTCTGCACCCAGTCTGCAAACTCGTCAAACAGCGCCGGCCACGCGTCATCCTTGCTGTACTGCGAAAGCGAGCTGTCCATCACCTGCGAAAGCTCCAGCAACGATTGCCACTGGTCACGGTTGATCGTCTTGACCTTCTCGCTATGCGCATCCAGGAACAGCACAAACTTGTCAAAGACCTTGTTGTCCGCTCGCTTGATCACCGGCAACACGCCCTTTGCAAACTACACACACACGTGGCTCAAAGCAAAAAGAAAGAAAACAAGAAATACTCAGTACGCAGTGTTCCATCCGCAAATCCGAACTACCTGAGACCACACATGACTCTCCCACCCTGCTACTTACATCCGCAGATATCGTCTTCTGCTTGCCTGGCTTGAGATAGTCAAACATCCGACGGTAGAACGTCTTGTACATCTGCGCGTCCGTCGCCATCTTCTGCACCGCCCCATCCGTTGCTTTCCGCAGCTGGCTCGTGCTGCTCGCATTCATCGCCGCCAACGACTCCTGCCAGCTCGTGTACGAAACCGTGCCCAGCTCCGTGCACCCCAGCTTCCACATAAGCACCAGCGGCTCGATCTTGGCCATGTCGAACCCCAGGTCATTGCACAGCCGCTCGAACCCCTCTGGGCTGATCACGCTGCTCCCGTCTGTCCGCTCAAAGTCCTGGTACTGCGCAAACAGCTTCTCTCTTAAACTAACCGCCGACATTACTTCCTAACAACATGTCAAACAGAGGGGAAGGGCAAAAGTAACCGCAAGTCTGGGCATGTGCATTAGCATTAGCATTCACAAGCCCATTCAAGATTCGAATTCCGAAAGACCGCAGAAGAAACTCCCACTCTTCTCGTATACCATACATACCGTTTGACTATTCGGCGCCGATATATCACTATAAAACAAAAAAGAGGAACAGAGAAGGCGAATCTGGCTCTCCAGCAATTAGTCTACCGAAATTGCAACAACAGCGAAATAAAAATGAAATAGAAAAAAGAGATTCTTTCGAATTTCGTTCCCAGCTTGCTGGAACAGTACAATTCCTTCTCCCCCCCTCCCATTTGTCAAATTTGTTGACTCTCACGCTAAGCTTCGTACAGCAGACCCTGTTGCTGCTTTTTCGCCCCTTACCTCGTCGCAGACGCGCTTTTTTGGGCTACCCTGCTCTTGGCCTTTCGTGTGGCTGCCTTCTTGGGCGTTATGTTTTGGCTATCGACCTGGCTCTTTGCCTTCCTCTTGCTTGCTGTTTTTGCCTGTGGCATTGCCAAAAGTCGGTACTGTGAAGAATAATGAAAATATAGTGAAAGTGAAAGTGAAAATAAAAGAAAAAGAGAGAGCAAAAGAAGTGATGAAACAGGCCAAGCCCACAGCTCAAGTCAAAATTACAAAACACTAAGAGACAGAAGAGAAAACAAAAAGACATCTAAAAAGGCTCGCCTTTCCATTTCGCCCAGATCATCGACCCCTCCCTTTTGTGCGCAGCCACGCAAACACACTTGTTGTTTAATTCAATTGATTTTATAAATCTCCAAATAAAAAACTTCGATATTTTGATCTCGAGGTGATGCTGGCAAATGCCCGCCTATTTTGTTAGCAGCGCAGTTACTGCAAAGTTACCAGTACCACGGCTGGCAAGATTGATCCCGTATCCTCAACCGGTCTTGCAGTTTGGGCAGCTGCATTCGCGATCACACGACGGCGCTTCGTCCGACTGATTCGCCATCTTTCCGCTACGCCGTTCCAGGCCGACCATATTCATTGCAGACCTTGTATTGATGTACGCAGTAACTGGGTGTATAGAGCGACCCGACACCATATAATGCACAGCACGCTAAGATTCCAAATAGATAAAATATAATAAATATTAAAAGGAAAATGCTCCAAACTGAGAAAATAAAAATTCCTGGCACATGTCGCCCATTTAAAAGACTCAAATCTTGCAACATTTCAAGCTTTTTTTGGACAAAATCGTCGATATCTACTCTTCTGGCAACCTGGTGAAATGTCGCAAGAATAGATACAGACAGAGTGCTCCATTGTGTCAGTTTTTTTAAATGTACAGCTGCGAGAGAGTGGACACAAAACAACGCCTCATCCCCTACTTTTTGTGCAAAGTAACAATGTCTCCATCATTTCTACTCGAGTGTCACAAAACCACTCAATACAGAGACGTGTCTGTTTTTTTTTCGCGATTCTTCCTTCCATACGCTGAATATATTGTGTATATGTGACATTTTTTCTTTCACCCGCAACGCCTGTCCTTGTAGTCAATTTATGCCGGCACACCCATCGATAAAAGCCACCACAATATGTTTCCTCAGCCCCTCCCCTTGTACGCCCAGTTAAACAATACTGCCAAATAAAATAACTTTTTTTACCTTCTCAAGAAACAAGCATACATTCATGGACACAAAAGCGAAAAGTAAAAAAAAAAGTTAATGCCATAAAATGTCTCTCTGCACTTGACCCCTGCGTCGTCAATCTACACGCCATGCGCCACCCATGCACATGTGGTCTCTAACCTTGGCTACCTTGCTCATTTTTCCATCAAATTGCTCAAGACATGTGTATGCGTGCCCGAAAGGTTGCAACAAAAAAGGCCGTGGTGTTTCACCGACGACCGAAGCAAAATAAAATCGCCATTAGCCGAAATAGAGATTATATTACTCGGCCTCCATCTCCCTGTACATTCTAAATGCACGCTTGCGTTCGTATGCCCGCTTGACAGCCGCGCGGATCCTTTCGACCTCCTGGCTAAAATTGAGCGACGTAAGGTCGGCAAGTTTGTCAACCTGCTCGGCTGTCCACTTGTCATTAAACGTCGCACAGAAATCTGCAGTTTCGGGATTAAAATTAGGGTCACGGAACTTTGGGTTCGGCAGAAGCGGCAGATACATGACGCTAATTGTCGGCTCCATCCGGCGTTTTCTAGAAGCCTCGGATGGTGCTGGCGCAAGCGGGTGATCAAAGATAACACACCGCATGTTCCTGTGCGTAACTCTGTCCTCGATGCGCTTCGAAACCTGCCTGGTGCTCTTCAGCGCGCCGCTGCTAAGCTCAATCTCGGCCTTTGTCGGACGCAGCGGGTCTGCTGTCCACGGACGCGCGCCCCACGGCCACCGCTCGGCGCCATGCACGTCTGCCCATGCCTCGGCCCGCGCAAACCACGGCATAATATCAATGTTGGCGCTCGAGTCCAGGCAGATGATCACGTCCACGCCACGTTCCGGGCGCAGCAAAGGCGCAAACGGAAGGTTGTTTTCAAGACCAGCATCCATCAGCGACAGGAACGGCGCACCCTCGAGCTCGGCAAGCTCGGCATCAGAATTGCTCAGGTCTTTGGTCTTGTAGAACGGGTTATAGAGCGTGTATGGCGGGATCAGGTGCGATACTTCAGACCCGCGTTCGAAGCGATCCAGCACAGGGTCCATAGCCGAGCGAATAGCGCCCGGAACGGCCATGTAAATCTCCATGACCATGGCCTTGACACTCGCACAAAACGCCGAAGCCACAGTGCCCATGATGCTCCCGAAATGCGTCTCGCCGATCTTGAACTGCTCTTTGCCATTGATCATAGGGCGCCCGAATGCCCAGCTCGGCATCCACGCGCCATGGTCAATACTACCGACCTCGTATGGATTAAATTCAAACCACTGGTACCGGTGCTCCTCAGATGTGTTGGGATTGTTGTCGTCAGTGCCCAGAAAATGACGCACCGCGGTGTAAATCGGCATTGGAAGCACGCCTCGATCCACCTCGGCCCGCTGCGAGCTAAGCTTCATCCATCGCGGATCCAGATTCAACTCCGAATTGTCACCAGGCCCCTTCTCGTGCTGCACAATAAGCTGTTTGAATAGCAGTGCGCCGTAGAGCTCGACTATCGACAATGGCGGCACCGATATAGCCTTGACCGTGTTCTTTGCCGCCTCGACAAGCTCGTCAACAGTAAGCGGAGTCGGCAGCGACTCATCCCTGTGGTATAGATACTTGAGCTGGTCAGGAACAATTGAGTCCGCAACCCTGGTGAAGAGCCCAACGCTGCTGTCGCTATTGGCGACATCTGCCGACATGGAGCGTGATCCACTATCCTTCTCGGCCAATTTGTTCTCATCCTCGCTCTTGGCTGCAGCCAATAGATACCTGGCTGCCATGTCCGTAAACACGCGCTTGGCAATATTGTCGTTGTTGTTCACGAACGACATCAGATTGGCAGTGCTAAACATGCTGGTCTGCATTGCCTCGCGCACGCTGTTCAGGACTTTAAACGGATCGCCGTGGCCGTAGGTATGTAGACCGGCTATTGCCCAGGACGACCCGGAAACAGCCGCATCGTACATCACGCACTGCGCCAGACCGGCTTCTCGCATCGCGCGATACGACCCAATAGTCGAAACCATGGCACGGAACCCGCCGCCAGACCCAGCAACTGCAATGACTGGAATATCGCGAGGGTCGACACTGGCTTCAGAAACACCTATAAATTCGGCAAAGTGTTTGCGGATGCGCTCGGCGCGCCGTATCTGAAAGTCAGCCTCCTGGCCACAGATCCCCTTCCCGACGCGCACAGATGCGGACTGCAGCAGCTCAGGATGAATCTCCTGGTCCAAGCATATCTGAGCGCAAGCGGTAACCCATGGCTTCTGAAGCTGCTCGGGAAGCATACTATGAACGGCATTTTCAAGCGCCGCTTTGGTCTCGTCAACCTTCTGGTTGAGCTGAGTCTGCGCTGCTCTGATCTGCTGTAAAAGCTGCTCCTTTATCCAGTTTCCGGACTGAGAATCTGCCTGCTTTTCTTGTGTTGTTTCAGCCAAATCTGCACCTAGGTTTGCAGCCAAGACCGAATCATCCTGCTCCTTAGGCTTCTGGGATCCAGCCTTAAACGACCCCCAGTCCATACCCTGCACTTTCTGCGAAAGCTCGTCAAGCCTATCCCTAGCTGTCGTCATCCAGGTCAGACTTTCGGCATCCTTCTGAGCCGCCTCGTCAGATCCGACATCAGCTTGCTTTGCGCTCTCGTCGCTGCTGCTAATAGATGTGATCGATTCAAGAGTGCTTGTGACACTAGTATACCATGCATTCGTTGGGGCTTCGGTGGATGCGCTGTTGTCGCCGGTATTCTTGTCCTTGCTCTCAGCACAAGTGTCGCTAGTCGTGGCGGCGGTGGTATCCTTCGAGTCATGAAGCAATGCCGACAGGTTCTCAGAAACTGTGTTGTAGAAAGACTGAATTTGACCGGCAACAGATGCCTCTTCTGGGGTTTTTTTGGTGACATTGTCTTTCCTCTCCTCGCCATGCAGACTTTCTGTATCGCTCTCGTCTACAATGATAATATGATACAAGCAATTGCAATGCGATTGTTTTAGTATAACATTTTGCATCTGGCGACAATAGACGGAAGCACCAGCAGCAGCATTTTCTATCTCTATCTCTGTATGTACGCATGTACATGTCTGCATTCAAAGTATTTCACTGTGCCTTTCCGAACAACAATTCCGAAGCCAATGTCTTTAACAGACGGCAGGCGACAGAAAAAATAAAAGAAACAAAGCAGCAGAGCTGTGTATTCGCGCATAGAATAGTCTATGTCGCCACATGTTTTGCAAGCTATACACACCAGCTCCTTGTGCCATGACTGGTGATCTCGTCGAGTGTACCGTAGCGGCTGACAGAACGCCAAATATGACTGCAAGTGCGTTTACAGCCGTCGAAGGTGCTGCCGCTGTAGCGCTTGTGCGCCCATTGCTGCCATTTCCTCTCTGACTGTCATTACCGTTGTTTCGATGGGCATGACGCCTAAAATATCTGGCTTCCGGAAACAATGTATTCTGGAGCATCCTGCATGACGCTCTGTGCTTGCATTTAAGCGCGTGACAGCGACTTCCGGTATGTATCCGTGCAAGGAGTCTGGCGATTGTCATGTTTTACGGCAGAACTGCTTTGCAAGTAGAAAAAAAGAGATGCTTAGTTGAGGATGGAAGTAGAGGGATGAGAGGTGTAAAGAAGGAGGAGAGACTGAGTTCAAGAGAATTCCGTTCCAAGAAATGCAAAAGTCTCGCCGTCTTGCTGCTGCTACTTTTTTTCTGCTTCAATCCATCATTCATTTTCTGACGTCATGCAAATTTTGGGCTGGCCATCGATCCGACGATTTGGCCCCTTGACGTCATTTCCATTTTGCTGCGGATCAATTTCTACGCTTCAGAGATTGATCTCAGCCTTGGCTAGCACCAGCCGCAGGATATCCATCAGGGAAGCTGCCTGCCAATTGATCTGAACAATCAGCACGTTGTTGGTTCGATGTACAAGCTAAATCGGTATACCATTTAGATTTGATATTGCATTTTTTTATTGTTCACTTAGTATTAAGACAAACCGACAAACCAAATTTACGGCTTAATATTTTTTGAGTATTTGCCCAACGAACAAAATGGCTCAGGGTCCGAGTACACCATTCCATCGAGATGTAGGCAGGAATTTTTGAGTAGGGGAGAGAAGTATGCGGACAGCGTCTTGGTAGAGGTGCAGCCATTGTCTTGGTGCATTTTTGGGGTGTATGTGTACGTGTGTGGTTGAAAAGAAAAGCAAGGTGACAAAATGGAATTGTCGCCCAGAATTTTGTTTTAAGGGGTTTAAAGCGGATTACATGAAGTGGAGCCGGCAGCAGCAGCGGCAGCAGACATTCCGCCCTTATTTGCCCCTGCAGTTGGCGCATGTGCACTCTCTGTCACACATCTGGAAAACGGAGTGGATCCACGACGCGACGAGCTTGATGTTGGTAATAGCGAATCCGGACATGGTGGGCGGTTCTGCAATTCAATCTAGTGGAGGTGTCGGGCAAGCAGACTATATCTGTATCTAGGAAGACAGGGGTCGCTGAGGACGATGAGCAGGTATGTGGAGTATGTGTGCTTGCTGATGCGAATGCCCAGAAAAATAAGAGATGGGTAGCGTGAGTGCAAAATAGCCAATGCTATGCTTTTTGAATGTGAAGAGAATGTTGTGGTTGATGATGTCGATATCCAAGAAATGTGAATATGGCGACCGACAGTATCCCTTTTATAAGAGAGCGGTGCAACACATCAGCCGCACGCAAATAGTCTGTCGGGACCTGACCAGGAATTTTTTTCTTGCGACCAGAAACATGAACAAAAGTGAACGGCGCGGTTGATGCATTCTTTTTTTTGCTAGTGCCGCTGAGCAGAAAACGAACAACAATACCAGCCAAAATCACACAGAGAAACAAACTGGGCATCACTTTTTGCCTATTTTCAAAATGGGGTGTCGGGGGTGTTTATCACCCGCACCCACAACGATGGTTTATGCAGGTGAGCCGAGTGTGAGACAAAACAAGCACCCAGGTGCGGGCATATCGACAGACAGGTACACAGAGCTGCCTGCATTTTTTGCTTATTTTGGATGGTCAAAAATGCGAAAAGAAAAATGAGGACATCTGCCTGTCCGTCGTTCAGACAGAGTGTTTGTATGTGTGCATGTGTGTATGTATGTGTGAGTGCACGAGCACAAAGACGTAGCCGTAGTTGGGCACTTGTCTTCTTTGCAGCTTGTGTTCTACTGTAACACACATATACCAGTGCTCATATTTTCGTCACCACGTATACGAAGCAGTACGTCAGGGGGTTTTTGGGTAGTCTGTCTGTGCAATAAAACGATTCGGAAGCACGATTGACCATTTGCTCCGAAAACCGGGATAAAATGGCATTAATCCTTAATTGCTAATTGTAAATTCGGGATACAAGTAATGCTAGGTGTGATGCGAAACAAGCTGGTTACATGCGTGCACAGATTTCGTCGGGTATAAGAAATCACATCACTCAAGAAATAAGACGGCATACAATTAAGCATGACGCCTCCAAATAGGAACACGGATGCCGTATATGCCTGCATATTCCCAACAGAGTCACCTTTATTTCCAAAATGCGAAACGTTAGCCACTACCGAAGCTGGATTTTGAGCAAGTGTTTCACGTCTGCATATCCCTCACCAACAGAATGGAGTATAATTGGGTCGCCAGACATAGACCTGCGCTTCAGGCGCATACAATACATGTTGCCCCTGTCCATCTCCTCTCTTCCGCTCCTGTGCTATCCTGGTTCATTCACTTGTCTACTCGACAATACAGCGTTTCAGAGCGACTTCTCTGCAGAAAGACACTAGTTTTGTTTCATGATAATGCGTATAGTTGATATTGTTTTACTTTTGGCGAGGTGCTGCTCTCAGTACATTATTTTCCGTATAGATGCTTGGACGTTGTTATCCTTAGAAACAAGTCATTTATTCTATTTTGCATTCTTGCTGATCCGCATTTGCTGGCTTGCCTATTCGTCTCGTTCATTCTCATTCAAAAATAAATATTTGCACCAGTAAAGCTGGATGCTGTATACCGCACATTTTTGTCAGTGCACGCGTGCACTGCTTGCATCGATGCGCATACTGAATTGTTTGGAACGCCGAAAGTCCTACCCTAAGACATACATCTGGGTTAAAATAAAATGAGAAGCATACCTGATACTGTCAAGACGCATAATTCCCCGTGATGTGGGCTGACAAAGTACCTCCTCAGAGTGCATGCGTGTACTTGGCGTCTTGTGCCCCTTTTGGAAAAGGGTGAGGTTAGAATTATGCCTACATTTATCATAAAGCTATACCCACTACATATTTGAATCGGTTGTAATTCAGTACCGGGTCATGCTTAATATTCCACTCGATTAAAAATTTAGGCCCGTAGCTGCGTTTGTACCAATACAAGCTAGTATCAATTAAAGCGATTCGAATAGATACCAAACGTATAATGTTTTTTAGTTATACTTTTCAAAAAAGGGGGTACATTCAACATCATTTTGCATAGAATATGTAAGGTACTGAACATTGTCTCTGTTTATCATTTACTTGGTTGGCTATCTTTAGTGTGAGAAAGAAGCTTGACAAGTCGGCACATTATTTCACTGCGGAGGTAAAAAAAGGGATTGCGTGCAAAGCATACCTCTGCCCATATGCGCTATCCTTGTTTCAGAATACTATAGCCAGCGCTAACAATGCACAAGCAGACATCTGTAAACGAGGGACAAGTGTAAACTTGTACATATGCCCAATCTACCCGTGGAAAGCTTTACTCTTTCAGTACAAAATTTAGAGGCATTTTTTACTTCGACAACCACGCATCACAACGATGCATAATTGGTTTGTCATCTGCTGCAACGAACAATGTAGCAGTTGCAACAGCCGAAATCCAGCGGTGGATATTGTAATTGCAATCGCAATTGTAGTATGAAAACTACATAATTCTCAGTGCTGGTGAAAGTAAACAACAGTGATTTTTTGGGGTTTAGCAACTCTGCTAAGCGCATCCATGACTACTGTATTGTATTTCGAGATAACCTCTCTGAAGTGCTCACAAGGTCTGTGCATCCGTAAAATGGCACGTTTTTTGTTTTGATGGATCAATTCTGAATTGACCGAAATGGGAATTCTACATGACCCAGGTCACTCAGAAGTATGCTAAATTTAGCAACTGCTCTCCGATAAAACGCTCTTCTCGTTTGTCTATCTGGCTAGATGTATTATAGTTGGAAAATCGTCTGAAACATCTCACACTCACCAAGGGTCCCTTTGTCAATGAACCAAGACATTGTAAACAGCACAGAACGCCTCCTTACACTTGCAATTGCGTAGAAAAGAATGTCCAGACAACAATGACCGACAGTAGCCCAACTGGAAGGACAAAATACACATGGATAGTGGGGGAGACGCAAATCGTACTCGGTGAAATACGCCTTCAGTAGACAATGCAATGCAAAACTGGAGCTCACGGGCATTGGTGCTGGGTGTGGCTGCACCACAAGCCATTGTTTAGCTTGCTCGCTATTGTCCAAAAAGCCGCTCGGAAGACCTTGACAAGTATTTATTCGTGTGTTCAAAGGCGTGCTTAAAAATCTAGCAAACAGGGACGTTGACGGCAAGGCCGCCCTGTGACGTCTCCTTGTACTTGCTCATCATGTCCTGGCCAGTCTGGCGCATAGTCTCAATAACCTGGTCAAGCGAGACGCGATGGCTGCCGTCTCCCTGTAGCGCAAGCTGAGCAGCAGTGACTGCCTTGACAGCACCGAGAGCGTTGCGCTCGATGCAGGGAATCTGGACGAGCCCGTCGACCGGATCGCATGTAAGACCCAGGTTGTGCTCCATTCCGATTTCGGCGGCATTCTCAACCTGCGCAGGGGTTCCGCCCATTACGGCAGCAAAGGCAGCAGCGCTCATGCTGCAGGCAACGCCGACCTCTCCCTGGCAGCCCATTTCAGCAGCACTGATCGATGCACCACGCTTGTAGAGCATTCCAATTGCGGCAGATGTAAATAGGAACTCGAGGATGTCGCGCGAAGGATCCTCGCTAAGGAACTCCAAATGGTACTTGAGCACAGACGGAATAACACCAGCCGCGCCGTTTGTCGGCGCAGTCACGACACGGCCACCGGCAGCATTTTCCTCGTTAACCGCAATCGCGTATACCGAGAGGTAGTCCAACTGTGGAAGCACGGGACGCCGGGCACGCTGACGACGCTTAAACACGCCACTGAGCTCGCTGCGCTGAGCACTAGTCAGAGAGGTCTCAAGCAGCGATGACGCTGAAAGCGGGCTGCTATTGCCAGCGTCCAGTGACGATGTGGTCATCCCGTTAGTAGACTGAAGTCCGTCCGTGAGTGCCGGGCTTTGTGCAGAAGGAAGCGCACCTCGCTCAGACGACCCGTAGATACCGCGCATGAGATTCTGATACAGGTTTGGTGCACGGCGGTGGACGTTAAGGCGCCCAGGCAGCTTGCGCTCGGTAGACAGGCACCCACGCCGGATAGAGTCATCCATGACAGCCCAGATACGGAAGGCAGAGTTGATGACTTCTTCGCGGCTTCGCCACTGGAGCTCGTTGAGGAAGACAACCTCGGCAATAGACAGGCCCTCGCGCTCGCACAGGTCAACCAGGTCCTTGCCTGTGCGGAACGGCAGTGCAGCTGTCACCAGGTCCTGCTGCGTGCGCTCAGCCATCTGAGCAGACTCTGCATCCGAGGTCGTGCTTGACGGTGAGACACCGTGAGCGTTGTCGCGGTAGAACACGTTTTCGCCATGGGCGTGCTGAGTCTTTTCGTTGACGACAAACCCTCCGCCAATGCTAAAGTACTCGTTGGTTGCCAGCATGTCGCCATTGGAATCAAACACGGTGAAGCGCATGCCGTTGGGGTGCTGCGGCAGCGACTCGTAGTAGTGCAGGGTCATGTCCTTGTCCGGGTTAAAGCGCACGCGGTGCGTTCCATTCAGCGAAATGGTGTTTGTGTCGTGCATTGCCTGTACACGAGTCGCGATTGTCTCTGTTGGCACAGTCTCTGGCAGCTCGCCCTCGAGGCCCATCAGAGTCGCGTTGGGTGTTCCGTGGCCAATGCCTGTCAGCGCAAGCGAGCCATACAGGTCAACCTTGATGCTGGATACCTTGGTCAGCACCTTGAGGTCGACCAGGTCCTGAACAAATATCTTTCCGGCGCGCATCGGTCCGACAGTGTGGCTACAGCTTGTAATCAGATTACCGTGTTAGCACCGTGTCAGCAACAGCAGCAAGCACAGATTCCCACGCAAGCAGAAATAGACAGACAAGCGGCTCTACTCCCCACGAATAGAAGGAAGAATATGCCAGTCAAGAAAGAGGGGGTGGGAGTGGGAAACAAGCAGGCGGCAATTTCGCGCACAGAATGGCAAAACGTGTCATCAGGTGGCCCGTGCGCAATTTTTTTCCTTTCGCTGGATGCATATGCATGCCATGTGCCATCGACCGCTTTCTAAAATAAAACACTGTGCGATTCATTAAGTACATACCTAGACGACGGCCCAACGCCAATAGAGAACAGGTCGAATGTGCTGACGACAGCATGGCTTGTCGACTCCTTTTCGGCTGCGCTTTCCGGCGACGCTCCCTCCTCCTCATCCTTGTTCGACGACTTGTGCGGCTCTGCTTGGGGCGTGGCAGATGTTGTGCTAAGCCTGCGCTGGACAGGTACGTGGCGGGTGAGCGTCTGGCTGTCCTGTATCGTGCGATGCGTCGACCAGCAGGGCTGTCTGTTTATAGCAGCCTGTGTCATGAGGCTGTGAATTCTACGTGCCGACAACGATCTGCTGGCAGTGGCTGCAACAGCAGTGTTGCGGGCAAGTGCGCGTATATAATGGCTCATTGCTGGTATAAAGCACAGATATGTAAGAGAGAGAGAGAATAGATATTATACAAAAGACAGATATGAGTGTGTTGGTGGAAAGAAATGGAGAGAATACATACATCCATCCTCTGGGCACCCGTCAAAAGAGATGAAGCAAGCCCTTTTTATATAGCTATAGCCACTGGCCATGTGTGCAGAAGGATGCAAACTCAAAAGCCAAACATGCCGCGGGCGCGGGCGCGCGCAAAAAAAATTCTGCTTAAAAAAATGCAAATCAATTTGCGCGCGATGATATTTCCGCCCAGGATTTCCTCCCACATCGCATCACTATCTGGCACAGTGGAGCCGGCAAAAAAATTGGCGCGCAGCACTGCCAGCTCATTCAGCACGCATATGTCGTCACTGGTCATCATTGTTACAATCTCCAATTCAGACTGTCTGTGACTATTTTGTGGTCGGTCGGTCCAGAATTACATCGCCAGCAGGCGGCGTTGCGTTCTAGGCTCTCTGTGCGACGGTCGCTCCGATCGAGGAAAAAAGCGCTGATGAAAACCCTGCACTGTCTCTGCGCTTCTTCTCTGGTCTATTTCTAAAGCCTCATACATTATTCTACGCTATAGAATATATCTCGCAATGTCAGACACACCTTCTCAGTCGCCGCTGCCGCCACCAGAGCCGTTGCCACAGACGCACTCAAGCCAGCCTTCGTATTCGCTTGTCGAGCTGCTCAGCAAAAGTAATATTCGCACGCCATCCAACCAGAGGATAGAAGCTGTCACACGATCTATTGCCGATAAGCCATCTCCGCCAGTGCAAACCGCCAAAGTGCTGGCGGTTGCTGCACAGATTGGGTTATCTTGCTTGATCAGGCTGAGGAGAAGCGCGAATCTCGCATCTCAACAGTTTTAATGACACGTTTCAGTTTCCGTATCTGCATGTCGGTGCATGTGTGCGTGTGCTGCCACATGGGACACATAAGCTAAAAATATGCTATTGCTTTTTGCCCTTCTGATTACCGCATGTAGATATCATTACCGCGATCAGTTTAACCGTCACAGCAAACAGGTGGCGCGTCGTTGTCGTCGACCAGCCTTCGCTCAAGATCATCTCGAACGCGCTCAAGATGCATGCCATTCTAGAGCAAAATGTGATGGGTATGTAGATCATATATGGTCTGAACTGGATGTCGCTACACATGTCACCATCCTTTGTAGTACGCTAACAGAGGGTATCTCTATCTCTACACATTATAGCGGTGCAGCTGATCACCAGAAGCCGCCAGCCGTACCATGACCTGGATGCAATATATGTCCTGGTTCCATGTGCCGACTCAGTTCTGCGGATGATTGACGACTTTACGCCCGACTCGTATCAGCAGGAGGATTATCAGCCCAAGTATGCACACGCTCATCTATACTTTACTGGCGAGCTTCCTGAGGATCTGTTTTCGCAGCTTATTTCGTCGCCAGCAGCGCCGTACATCAGAAACATCAGCGAGCTGTTTGTTGAGTACAATCCGTTCGAGTCGCGAGTGTTTCTGACCACACCGTCGGAGCAGCCATTCTACTCGCTCTACTCGCCTCATGCAAAAGGGGCGACTACAAAGGATCTAGACGCTGCTTCAGACAGGCTACTGAGTGTGATTGCGACGCTTGGAATACATCCGTATATACGTTACTACAGCCCAAAGGAAACACAAAAGGATAGTGGAAATGGTGATTCCAAAAGTAATATTCCTCGCATATCCGAAGCCATGGCCCACAGGCTCCAGATCAAGCTCGATAGCTACTACTCACACGAGAGCAGCACGAATGGCGGTGATTCCACAAGCCCGAGACCACAGCAGGACCATGGTCCGCCATCTGTGGTGCTCGTTCTTGACAGGTCAATTGACCTGTATGCACCCCTAGTACACGAGCTCACCTACCAAGCCATGGTGTACGATCTGGTCAATCTTGAAGATGGGAACAAGTACGTGTACACAACCAAGACCAACGACGGTCAGCTCAGCCAGGTTGAGGCAGAGCTAAGTGAGAAGGCAGACCCTCTGTGGGAGAAGCTGCGCCACGAGCACGTTGGATCGGTGGCCAGAATACTGGCCGAACGGCTTGAAAGGCTGATAGAAGGAAGTACTGGGATTAAAGCGCTCAACTCGGGGTAAGTGGTCAAATGTATTTGTACAGGAGAAAGATGTAGCCCGTACCGGTTTGCTGGACTGATTCTCGAGTCTAATGCTGTGAAATGTACAAACCCTAATAGAAACAAGAAGCTCTCTATCGACGAAATGAAGAGTGTGCTGGCAGAGCTACCCGAATTCAAAAAGATGCAGGCCTCGGTAAGTATATAGCCACAAAATACATGCTGTCTCGGGTCGATATCTGTAGGTATGTTGCATTCTAACAATTTGCAAGTACAATGTACTCTACTGTAGTATTCTCTGCACAGTGACTTGGTATCAAACTGTCTAGATTCGGCGGAAAGGCGGAATCTTCCGGCAGTTATCGATTTTGAGCAGGTAGGTGTGCTAGCGACATTGTGAGGACGCCCTTAAACACCATATTGTGGCTTACACATCTTTTGGGCTTTGTTTTGTAGGAGCTTGTCACTCAGATGTCTACGGGGAGCGGCTCTCCAGTAGGCAGAATGTCAATCGAGACACGTCTTATAGCGCTACTTGACGACACTGAGCTTGAGTAAGTAACAGACATGTTTTTTAGGTGGAGATATAACAAAACAAGGCGACGCTACACATTTATTACATGTGTGTCATCTGTATTAAGCCAATTCTTTCTGTTCACTAATTGTGTAGAAATACAGACAGAATACGGCTGCTGCTCTTGTATCTCGTGTATGTTGATGGAGGAAGTGCGCCTGACCGTCGCCGTCTTCAGGAGGTTCCCAAGTGCCTGACCCTAAACGACAAGCGTGCAGCAATAAATCTGCGCCGATTTGGAATTCCAACGGAGCGTGTAAGTACCGATAAAGCATATATTATCTACAGCACTGCTTACTCGTCGATACACTCTCAAAATGGTAATTACAATATTTGTACCAATACTTAGGAGCAGCACGAAGCCGGCAGACCGCCTCGCATAGAGAGATACAAATGGAATACTCTCTCGGATTCTACCTCCGGTGCCCAAGAGCCATGGTTTGTGCCAGCAGTCAAAAGTGTCATAATGGTAGGTCCAATGCTTGTGTAAATGTCCAAAGCGCATTTTTCTGTGAAATCTTACAAACAAAATCTGAATTGAGATATTCGCAGTCTGAATATAATAGGGTCATCTCAGCAACGAGCTTGATAACGACATGTTTCCGTGGACACAAGAGATTGAGCCCGAAAAGATACCCAAATACATGTTCAATACCAATGCCACATCGCTAAGAAGGTAAGCCTCGCATGATGCAATACTTATTTGGGTTATCTGCACCTTTATCATATCAAGACAAGCTAAAATGTGGTAATTATAACTGTCTGCTAGAAACCGCGGAAACTGGGAGCAGAAGCGCGAGCGGAAAAAGGTAAGCCTGTTGCCTAGCAATATAGGGTAGGAACTCCGATAATGTCGGACTATCGGGGATTGTCCGTACTGCTAACTTGTCACCATTCTTGTATGCTATCGAATGTAGTCGGTATTTGAGCAAAAGGGAACGCTGATTATATACATTGCCGGAGGCGTGACGTTTTCAGAGATGCGATCGGTGTACGAGATGGCACGCAAGTACAAGCGCCAGATATATATCGGATCGACTCACATAATCACGCCTCGAGGGTTCCTGGATGATCTCAAGAGTCTGCATCTCAGGATGCTGACATAGGTCTTGCTGCATCTTAGCTGGAATAGCTCTGCAGAAGATGCAGGAACACGACAGCAACAACGACAAAGAATATTACTATTGCCGTAGACTCGTACCAGCGAGGCGCAGTCCACGGCTGCCAGGGGCTGTACGAAGCACCGGGCTGTGAGCGCAGGTTTCGCAGACGGCGCAGCCTCAGACCAACGCTTCCCTCTCGGTCCATCCTTGCGAGCCTGCGTGTCCAGTCGTATCTATTTACAGCGGATTGCGAGTCTGCAATTTCGAGACGCACCGAGCACAGTATGATGTTGGTCTTCCATTCGGTTGAGGTGCACTTGCATTCCACAGCCACGTCCTCAAACGGCTCTGTAATTTCAAGTATCCCTGGAAGAACAAAGTCAAAGTAGTCTGACCCAAACTCTAGCAAGCTGGCGTCTGGCGGAAGATGCGACTCGACAGTGCGGCCCAGATGCGATCTTGCACGAAAGTTTATGTCGTAAACAAACTGCGCCCGGGGCATGACCAGCAGACGCCAGATTACTCGATACCTGCCGGTATGTACGCCATGAAGGACACCAGAGACGTGCAGCCAGCTTACTGCGCGGAGCATGGCGACTTTGCCAAATATACTGCGAGGATCATCTATCATATCCCAGTGCGGCAGCCGTCCGTGCGCAATTTCGCATTCGTCTGCAACGCATAGTATTGTCTGGTCTAAAGTTTAAATCGTGTATACAGTCGAGCTATTCATTAGACAGTTCCTAACTTCGATGACAGCTCATCAAAAGCTGCCTGTAATGATGATCTCACCTACCTTGGTCAAAGTATTGTTGCCGGTATGAGTCTGCGCCCTGCTCGGGGTCATGGCCCAAGCGTTTTCTGAACAACGTCTTCCACAGATGCTCATTCTGGCTTGCCGCGCGGAATGCACTGCACACCTATTTGCTTGTAGGCAGTGTAAGTGTATAGGAGGCGTTTAGCATATAGAACTGCAGCACTACTCTTATGCCGCATAGCTCTCAGCGTGCAGTGTATCTACCTCTGAAAAGCGCCGGACATCGTTACCGTTGCAGAAGGAGAATATCTGTAGCAGCACGTCCTCGGTCAGACCAGGAAAAGGGCGTATTTCGCTCTGTTGCGCCATGGGCTGAAATAAAAAGTGAAGTTACAAAAAGTGCAAGAGAGCTGAAAAGCGGGAGTCAAGGAAGTGCGCAAAAAAATCCGAATGGTGCAGATTCGGCGCTTTAAAAAATGCACACAGATTTCTCACGCGCTTGATGTTGCGGAGAGCAGCAGCGGATATCATGAGAAGGATCGCGGTGGTGGATATCGGCACAATGACTCGGCGAACAGGAACGGCATTGTGTTGTCTGTTTGTGTGCCTGAGGCAAGTGCGCTCAGGCGTTAGCGGATGTCGGCTGTGATGATGGTGGTCAGCAACGGGGCGGAAAAATCCCGAAGATTGGAGGCCCTTTGGCATAGCCTCAAAAGAGCGAGAAAAGGACTCGTGAGATTTCACCTTTTCTTGCTCCAACCAAGTTTTGTTTTATTAGGGCTGGCTCACCTCTTTCTCTCTTTCTCCTTTAACGTGTGAATTTCTGTACGTCATTGTTTGGAATTACCAACCTAACCAGCTATTTACTTGAGCAAGTCGGAATCAGCACCGTCAGCTTGACCGCAACAGCAGCAGCAGCAGCAGCAGCAACAGTTACTCTTACTTTGGGCTAGTCGGCAGCCGCGTACACAGAGCTAGCCTCTTTTGGATTCGAATTGCCTGTACTTGCAAGGAAATGCCCACGAGCCTGCTTCAGAACAAACGGCAAGGTATGTATCTCTTTACAGAACCACCTGCACAGCTGCTGCAATTTCGGCAGCTGGGCTGCCCAAAGCGCACAGGCAGGACTAGCTTGAGCGAATGCAATCTACAGGCTGCTGTCCATTTCCAATTCGGTAGCACCCTTACTCCTGTTATTCTCTCTTTCTCAGACACAAACACTCGCTACTGTCGACGCCCCTGCCTGTATTGTGCATCACTCGATAAGTAGCAGCAGCGCAGTAGAGCATGTGTTTCTGTCTGCTGCTCCGCTCGCATGCGTGTATGCGTGCGGAGCAGCAGCAGTGCCAATGGCTGACACTATGGCGGGCAAAGCTGGAAGTAGTAGAAGGCCATACCTGTCTCACCAGCTTCTCTGCTATCATAATTCCCGGGTATATCCCCTGGCCACTGCAACCGCAAACAAACATGCGAATGCTGCCGTTGCCATTTCTGGATGAAAGTGTGTATGCACGTATTTACAAAAAGACCTGTCTGCCACCCCGCTTCTTTGCATAAAAGGTACTACTTGTAGAGTTTGTCAATGCTCTGATCGCCGTCCGCCCGAGCAACCG
The DNA here is from genome assembly GCA_027574685.1 of Coemansia erecta. Lineage (NCBI taxonomy): Eukaryota > Fungi > Kickxellomycota > Kickxellomycetes > Kickxellales > Kickxellaceae > Coemansia > Coemansia erecta. The sequence goes on from JANBOJ010000147.1 coordinate 25,449, forward strand.
GTTTAAGATTGTGGTTGTTGACAAGCGCAGTCTGCAGATTCTAAACAAGGTGCTCAAGCTCCCGGAGATCCTAGAGCACGATGTCGTCCGCATTGACCGGATAGAGATTGGCCGCAAAGAAGACCCGACAATGGACGCGCTGTACTTTCTGACTCCGTCAAAGCAAAGCGTCAACAGCCTGATTAGCGATTTCCAGACCGCTTCGTCGCAGCGTTCGTCTGGTGCAGGAGGTCGTGGATCTGCGCCGGCAGTTACGCGGAAGCAGCCGCAATACCGCGCAGCGTACGTGTATTTTACGTCGGAGCTGTCGGACCAGCTCCTCAAGGTGATCAAAGGTTCGGGTATCTCGCCATACATCAAGGCCCTGAACGAGCTGTGCATCGAGTATGAAGTGCACGACCAGCACGTGTTCTTGACGCAGCTGGCCAACCGCCCGCTATACCGCATGTACTCCCCGATTGTATCAAAGGGCATCAACGACGAGCTGGAGCTGATATCTAAAAAGTTGGCCAACGTGTGCGGAGCCCTAAAGGAAAACCCGGTTGTCAGATATCTGCTGCTTGACCAAAACATATACGGCGACACAAAGGCGCGGCCGCTGGCATTCCTGTTCCATACGGAGATGGAGCGCATCCGCGAGGGGCTGCCTCAGGAAGGGGCCAACGATGGCAAGCAGCCCACCGAGCTGATTATCGTCGATCGCAGCGCCGATCCCTTTGCGCCCATTCTGCACGAGTTTACCTACGAGGCGATGGTCTACGACCTGCTCGATATCGAAGACGGGAACAAGTACAGCTACACTGTCGAGCTTGGCAATGGCACTGAGGAAACCAAGACTGTGGTTCTTAACGACTCTGACCCGATATGGCAGGAGTACCGCTTCCAGCACATTTCCGACGCGCAGGAGGGCATTCTGGCAAAGTTCAATAGCCTTGTTGGCTCGAACCGGGCAATTGTTGATATGCAGTCGGGCCAGAAGATGGACGTTGGGCGGCTGCGAGATGTGGTCAGCACCATGCCCCAGTTCAAAGACCAGCTGTCGCTCATATCGGCACACATCGATATGATGCAGAAGTGCATGGACGAGTTCAAACGGCGTAGCCTTGAAGAGCTCGGACTGCTCGAGCAGAACCTGGTTACGGGCAAGACTGCAGACGGCGAGAAGTACAGCTCCGGCGACATCGACATTGCGTATGTCCTGAACAACCATAGCATCGAGCCACAGGACAAGATGCGGCTCCTGCTGCTATTCTTCATTGCCAACCCTAGCCTTACTGAACCTGAGCGGCAAAAGCTTGCGCATCTGGCAAAGTTCAGCCGCGAATCTCGCGAGGCGATCAAGAACATGGGCCTGGTAATTCGCTGGACACACGCACTTGATCTTCTCAACCAGCTGAAGCAGAAGCCTGGTCAGGAGGCCAAATCCAGCAAGTGGTCGTTGGCCGGCATGCGTGCCAAGCCCCAGGACGACGACGAAGATAAGCCCTACGACCTTAGCCGGTACACGCCGGGATTTAAGAGCGTGCTTGAAAACTGTGTTGAGGGCATCCTCAGCGAAGACCTGTTCCCCTACGTTGTTCCGCCCGAGCGTCCTCGCGACTCGAATCCGTTTGCGGCAGCTGGTTCTGCCCGATCGACACCCGGACTCGGACAGGGCAACGACCGCTCAGCATCGCCTGCAGCCAGCATGTGGTCAAACCTGGTCAACTCGGTTGGGCTGCAGACACCCGACTCGCGCCCATCGCCAGGCGCCCAGGGCGCAAACTCGGGTGCTGCGCGCCAGATCAAGTCGCTGCGTAGTGCCAAGCCGACATGGCAGAAGCGCGACAGCTCGCCGGCAGTTGGAGGCTCAGGCGGCTACGGCGGGAGCACAGCTGCAGTCTCGCCAGTTACTCCGTTGAGCGGCGGCAGCACAGGCGTTTCGCCGATGGGACAGGCCATGGGCAGGAGCCGCACGCGTCAGAATGCAATGCAGTCGCGGATTATTCTGTTTGTCATTGGCGGGGTCACCTTCTCTGAGGTCAGAGCTGCACAGGAGGTCGCGCAGAAGCACGGCCGCGAGGTTATTGTTGGCTCGACGCATATGATCGAACCGGATGGCTACCTGAAGGACATATCGTCGCTGTCATTTAACCTTGTTGGAGACAACGGGCTTCCGGTTTATATGGATCCTAGCTTCCTGGTTCTTGGGTATGGATGCCCTCCGCACGTCGATCCGCTAAGGACATTTGACGAGGATCTGATCAAGGACCCGCCCAAGGAAAAGAAGAGCAAGCCTAAAGAGGCACCGCCAGCCTCATCAGAATCAGCTCAGCGCGGCTCTAGATCTAGCGACCCGAGATACGGCTCAGGCCACACCCCAGATGACGAGCGACGCAGCCGCCACCGCAGCGACAGCGGCGAGCCTGGCCACAGCCGCGGTGAAAGCCGAGGTGAAAGCCGCAGTGCACACCGGTCTCAGGGCTACTACCAGGATGCGGCTGGCCACCAGCGGGCACATGGTAGCGCACCTCCGCCACAGCAACGCTCGGCGGGTCGCTCGGATGCATATCCGAGCAGCAGCTCCGGAAGCAGCATGCGCTCTTCGGCCAACCAGCGAGGCACATCCGAAGCGCCGCCCAGAAGCGCATCTGGGGCGCGCGACCAGTATGGATCGAGCGATAGCCACCGCCCACTTCGGGGTCAGCGATCGGGCCACTTTGGCAGAGAGGAGTCTTCTTATGAGCCCCTGCCAGCCTACCAACGCACCGAGCGGCCGCAGAATGCCGAGCCGCAGAATTTCAGAGCAGGGTACGAAGAGTATAGGCAGCAGCAACAGCAGCAAAAGCAGCAGGCGGCAATGAGGTCCAAGAGTCTGCACAGCTCGTCATCAACCTCCAGCCACAGCTACAGGTCCTCGCCACAGCCACAGCAGCCACAGCCACAGCAGCCTATGACGCAGCAGAGCAAGGAGGACCTGTTCCGGGCCAAGTTTGAAAAGTCGCAGAACGAGTGGAACTCGCAGAAGATGAACCTGAACTACATCAATCCAGACAACGTCCCCGAGATGCACAAGGTCACTCTAGCACCGGCAGGCGGCAATAGCGGGCGTGGTCGTAGCGGGTCGTCGGCATCAGCCGACCGCAAGCCCACTGGGTTCCTCAAGCGGTATCTATAGTAGAGATACTTTTTTTGCAATAATTTAATTTAGCCTTGGATTGACTCAATTTTATGTCCATATGGCGTCTCACATTTTGCAGTGTGTATCTCGCGTGGACCACGGGTAATAACCACTCAAGATGGCGTTAATATGCATTGCGGGGGTGTAAGTAACTCTCGACGCGGAACAGCTGTAATGTCGCTGCAGCATGGGCTGCAATTTGCATCCAGCTGCATTTCCGTGGACCGGGTCGACAGTGGCGGCGCATAGTGTAGAAGTGATTTCTACCCTTTGTTCGACCCAGCACAGCATCCCTCTTGTCTCTGCACATCTGTTATATCCCATCCCGTTTGTCTTGAAGTCGGACCACCTAGAGATCCATATCAATGAGCAAGGTAAGTTTTAATTATGCCGACAATGCGAGTCGCATTATTCTGCGATATACGTCGCTGCATGAGAGCCGTGGCAAGTGCCTGCTCCATCGATAACTGGATCAGCGCAAAGCCTACTTTATACCGATTCGGGATGGTGGCTCTATGTGCTCGTTGTCTGCTCTTGCTTTGTGTCGATATGTCCAGAATCGAGCACTACATGCAATAGCTTGCTCCGACAAGCCACGAAATCAGCACATGCAGCTTCTTCTTTTTTGGATTGGGCTGGGAACAATGCAGCGCCTCGTTTGAGAACATTGAGCGACGCTGTCGCCATTGTTCGCACTCTTGTCTAAAATGGGTCACTTTTGCAGCGCCTGCTAGACCGGCCAACCACCACAACAAGCCTCGTGCTGCCCGTCCCCTCCTGCAGAATCCCGCCCTGTCCTTGTGGATAAACCCCTCGCTATCCCGTGCTCAGCTGGCTGCGGCAGTAGTACTCTACCCACACACTGTCCCGGCGGTCCGCCCACCTAGAGAGTATGGTTTAGACTTTTTTTGGCTTCTCATCCGCCTTGTTTTTTAGCTCGCCCCCGCGCCCCGCCAACGCATATTGTAAGTGCTACTGCCTCGTTTCGATGTAACTGTCGCTGGAGACGTGTGTGTGGAGATGCAGATATGACCTCTGTCGTCAAGAATGAAGTTTACTGTCTTTTTCCCCTCCGTGCGACCCACGTTTTAGCGCCCCCCATCCAGCAATGCGTTCGATGGGGTCATGCAATGGATTTCGCGGTCCTCCGGTCTTGCCAACCCACTGCGACGGTTTCTGCAGCTGCCGCTGCTGCGCCGCTTTTGGCGACGTCGTCGCATTAGACAAGACCTCAATAATGGCAATAACCGCAATATACAGCGCATTCTTTGCCAAAAACGCCATCTATTTTGTTTGCTCACCATTTTCCGCCTTTATTTCGCTCTCCGCCTTCTCGAATACAGCGACTCTGTTGTTGTTTTGGTTTCCGTCAATTTCACAGGCCTAAGAGCGTGTGTGTGAGTGTGTGTGAAGTGATGGAAGCGAGGCGGGCCGACCGACTTGGCTTGTCCACTATTTCTCCCTCTTCCTCGCGACAATGGCTTCTCTCCCTCAAAGAATGAATCAGCGCCAAATTCGCTCCTCACTCTCGTCCATTTTCTGCGCGCCCGTCTCTTGCTGCCCTTGGTTGTTCAGGCGGCCAAAGAATGTGGTTTTTATGGCCATGGTACTTTTTTTTTGCTGGCTTGCTATCGACATAATTTGGGGGGAGGGGGACCTCTAAAAAAGTTTGCTGTCTGAATTGGTAACTGAATTGAGCTGGCTCTGCATATCTGCAGAAGCTGAAATAACAGCCTTGTTGGCATGTCCTAACATCTACTGTTCGGCCTTTTTATTCTATTCTCTTCTCGCCTCGTTCAATCTTTTACCTTTTTTACATTCCTGCCTTAAACTACCCTTCATATCCCCCCTCCTTCCTTTTTCTTCGCTCCTTACTTAGCATTGCAGCCTAGCACATCCATCTTTGTCGACCTTGTTCATTAGCTCACACCTTTATCGCCTTGCATCCTCAGCCCTCTCTCCGTTTACTTTTTCTCTTCTCCCCTTTACAGTAGTGTCCTATCTTGTCTACATATTTCCGCTCGCATTAGCATATAAGCCGACAGACACTCGCTACGCTAGACTAAATACGCACACGCATTACCTTTGCTATTTCATATCTACTCCAACTTGTAACTCTAGACCAATTTCCGATACTAGTGAACGCCTCTGCAAAACCCCGATCGCTGGCTACATTCCTGTATCTATCCACACGCTTGCCGCTACCAAGAAGTCGCTATACACTTGGGCTTGAACAGACCGGCTTTCCAGCTCGCGTATGGGCGCACAACTCTACCGAATTCTGTTAGCCTAAACCATCCGCTCTCCCCATTAATACCACTCTGAAAACTGTCGACATGATCTCTACGGCATCTGTTCACTCGTTTGCCGAGCGCAAGACAAAGAACCTGTTCAGCATGCGCCCAGCCTGGCTCAAGAAGGACAGCAGCGCTGCGGAATCGGCTGCTACGATGGCGTCATCGCCAGAGTCGCCAAAAATTAAAGAACTGGCGTCGTCGACTCATGGAAAGCTCAAGACGCTCAGCCGTCCACGCATCAGAGAACTGCTGACGATTGCAATGATACGTAAGTATTTCATTTTTTTTTAGAAAATATGGATCTGCACACGTTGATCCATATGAGTTCCAACCCACCCACTCTTTACCGTGTGCCGTATGTGTGTTTCAGGTCTTTTTATCGATGTACATGAGCTTATCGTCGCTCTTGCACACCATCTCCATCGTCATCATTACTTGTATTACATGTAATCCGCTTGCAGTAAGGCGTAATATGAGCTGTGTGCAATATCCTGTGTTTCTTTTTGTTTCAGTGCTTAGCTGCGTGTGTGTATCTGCTTTTTTCGCATCTCTCTCGGTTTTTAATTCTTAGCGACCCAATTATCTCTTGTGTGTGTATTGCGCCTTACTGCAGCACATCATATTCAGCCAGCCTCTTCGGCTTTCGCTTGTTTGAAATTATCCTTTGTTTCCGCTCACTTCTGCCTTTTCTCGAAACGCTAAAATGGGAATCAGCTCATTGCAACTCTTGTCTCAAACAATGGTGTCTAAAGCAAATACCCAAAACATCAAGCTATGGAAGGCATGACTCCATCCAATAGCAAAGTGCGATATTTGACTAGCACCGCCGCTGTCTAGGCTTTTAGGGCTATGGCAGAGCTAGATGTGTATCTCGGCATACCATAGAGAACATGTGGCAGAGAGGTGGGGCGTAGACCAACCGCAGCTTCAAGATAGGAGTCCTTGCTTCGACTTGGTAATGACATATGCTAACAAACACGACACTAATCATACTCGGACGGCTGCTTATTAATATAGGTCTTATGGAGCGGATGATTGCCGAGCTGTTCCCGTGCGGCGAAGAGGAAGACTCGGGTTTTGGCAACGCGAACACGGGAAGCAACGAAACATCAACGGGTGCGCCCCTTCCTAGCTTTGAAGAGTTTCTCAAGCACATCTGCCGCCGCACTCGCACACCACTTACATGCATGTGCCTGGCGCTGCTCTATCTGACCAGACTGCGCGCCAACCACCCGCGCTCACGGGGATCGCCGGGCTCGTCATACAGGCTTGCATTGTCGTCGCTATGCGTTGCAACCAAGTATCTGTACGACGACGCCTACCATACCTGCTCCTGGGTGCAGGTGTCGATGGGACTGTTCAGCCAGCGCGAGGTCAACCAGATGGAGATGGAGTTTATGTACTTTTTGCATTACCAGCTCGGCGTCACGCCCAACGAATGGAACCAGTGGATCGCCACGCTCGAGGCCAAGCTTGTTGCCCGCTGGCAGGAGAAAGGCAAGGCCGAGGTCATCTACGGCTTTGGGCTCTTTCTCTCGTACGAGTGCTGTGAGCCGAATTCCCAAGAGGCCGTGCGCGATATCGCCTGGGGAGAAGGTGGCAAGAACCTCCTGTCGCTGTTAAACAACGCAATCCACTCTTCTGGGAATGGCACTGTTGGTGGTGGCATCGATAACAACAACAACAGCACCAGCAACAGCAACGACAGTAACGGTAACGGGAAGTGCTCACCTTCAGCAGACTCGGCAGTGTCCGATACTACGTGCCTGCCAACACCGGATCCAAACTCGTGGTTTCGCATTAGATCCCCAGCGCTGTCGGGTGCAGGCGAGCCAAGCGAGCTAGATCACCCGCAGACAATCCCTGCGGCATCATCAACAGCAGCAACAGCAGCAGTATCCTCGTCAATAACGCCCACCAGCGCACGGATGCCCGACGTCTGTGCGGGATCCAGCGATGACAGCACGCCATTCAGCAGTGTCCACCAGACTCTGCGCGGCACCGGCAGCTCGCGCCACTCGTACGTCGAGCACTTGAATGTATCTCCGGGAGCTTACAAGCACGCCGGCGGTCCTCCTCCTCCTCCGCCGCAGTCAGGCGGGTCGGCCAGACACTACGTACAACAGGCACACAATGTCCCGTCGTACCACAGCTTAAACATGCGCGCAGTGTCAGTGTGCTCAGTCCCGGCAATGACGACGACCGAGGCTGGGCTGTACAATGACTACAGCCTTAAGGGTGTTGCGCTCTCTGTCTCGGGTGCCGGATCGCACCACGCCACATACAGACATGCATCAGACTCGAAGACGCAGGACTGGAGGAGTTTCCAGCACACTCCCGTGTACCCGCACGAGCCGTCGCCATCGTCCCAGAAGCCGTTCCGGGATTCAGCCCAGCAACAGCACTACCAACTGGGATCTGGATCAACCGCGAGCTTTGGGACAAGCGCAAATCACCACGCATCGAGCACGGCATCACCGTTCAACAACGGGCTGTCGGGGAACACGGCTACAATGTCGCTGTCGTACTCGGCAGACTCGAAGGACGACAGCGGCGTGCTCGTGCCCGATCACGGGGCGCTGGGCGGGCGGAGGCTAGGTGCCTCAGCCTCAGGTAGGATGAGCCAGACGACGGCAAACTTCAGCACGGGCCCGCGCGGCCCAGCAAGCGGCAGCTCCAGCGTAGTGCGTGGCAGTAGCTCGAGCACCATCCCGTTCGACACAAAGTACGGCTACAGCGCGTACCCGACGCTCCCTAGAAACTCGACAATAGTGATCTCCAGCCGGGACACCCGAGGCAATGACGCCCCGGGCGCCGTCGAGTTTGCGCCGCCGCCGCGGGAGCCAAGCAAGCCGGTGACGCGGCGCCCACCGTGTACCGCTTCGCTGGCCTCCGACATGTCCATTGTGGCGGCGTCGCCCGGCGCAACGGACATTGGCAGCGCCAGGCACCTGGGCAACCACGCGGTGGCCAGCACCTCGTGTGCGCCGTCGGCAAAGTCCTCGGCATCGTCGCTGCGCGTCAGCAGCAGGCGCCATAGCTGGCGCCACCACGGCGCAAAGACATCGGGCGGCAGCGCGTCGTTTGCGCAGAAAATCCGCTCGTTCGCCACGTTCTGGGGCGCTTCCGGCGGCAATGGCGGGGCGCCAAATCATGGGTCGGGCATCTCGCCGCAGATGAAAGACCGGCTTGTATGCGACTCCATGGATAACTGAGTCCCTCCCACCCGCGCCTCCCTCCACTCTCGGGCTTGTTTACCAAATAGATACTAACCGTATAATCTCTCTTTTTTTAAAATATGTAATAAACGTAGCTGAATGTAAAAACATGACAACAGTGGAGTTTATACGTGTACATACATACGGGCATTGAACAGGGATAAAAAACATACATGTGGCTCTTACGAGGAGCCGGCGTCAAAGTTGAGCAGCATCTGCGCCTCGGCCGAGATGCCGTCGGGCTGGGCGCTCCTGGGGGTCGGCAGCTCGGCGAGGGCGTCGGGGCCGGGCATTTCAGCCGCCGGCAGGGGCGGGGGCACCATATGGCGCGCCTTCTGGGGCGGCGGCTGCTGCGGCGACTTGACCGCATCCTTGGGCGGCTGGAAGCGCGGCATGGGCATGGCCGGCAATGGCGGCGGCGGGGCCTTAGCCGATGGAGGTGGAGAGGCAATCAGCGACTCCTTGGGCAGCGACTTGGACGCAGGCAGCGCCGGCGACTTTGCAAGCTTTCCGTTGACCGGCAGCCACGTGGGCATCTCGGCCTGGGGCAGCGGCGGCGGCATCGTGCGGCCCGGCGGACCCGGGCTCCTGGGCGACCTGACCGCCGGCGCATGCGCGCTCGCCGGCCGCCTAGCCGCGTCCTGCACCGCGTCGCTGCTCGTGCGGCCCGACCTCGAGCGCTCGAGAACGGGTGGCGGTGGATGCTGCTGCTGCTGCTGCTGCTGGTGTACGGGCGACATCGGGCGGTTGACGCACGTCGAGTCGCTGTCCATCGACGTCTTGTGCGCCGACTCCACCGACGAGTGCTTGCTGCCCTTGGGCTTGGCATACCTGGCCGACTCTGCCGAGTCGCTGAGTTTGAACGACGCCAGCCACGGCCGCTCAGCCCGCGTCTCGCCCGCGCTGCCCGCCGACGACGTCGACACGCGCGACGCAGCCGGCTGCTGCTGCTGCTGGGGCGACGTAATGCTCGCCGACGCGATGCTCGACGACGAGCTCATAGGCGACCTAGACGAGTGCACGGGCGCGTGCATCCGCGGCTCGCGCAGGTCACACAGCCGCGCAAGGTACTCGCGGGGCACCCAGGGCTCGGCGAACAGAAGCTGCGCCGCCACCACCACGGCCAGCTGCCCGCTGCTCGACACGTGCAGCGAGTCGAGCGGCGCGCCCACCGAGCAGCTGAAGCACGGCGTGCCCGTGGCCACGTACAGGAAGTGCGCCAGCAGGTCGACGATGGTGGGCGCCTGCGACGCCGCGCCCAGCACGCGGCACTGCGACAGGGACAGCTCGCGCGCGCCCTTCTCGCCCGACGACTGCCGCCGCGGCATGCGCCGCAGAAAGTTCGTCGCTGCCGAGAGCGCCCGCGGCGTCGTGCTCTTTGCCGACGACGACGCCGTGCTGAGCGCCGGCAGCGCCGAGAGCTCGGTGGCGAAGATGCGCCGCAGCATGAAGTAGTCCAGCGACAGCGGCAGGTCCTGGTTGGCGCAGCTGTCGACGGCCGCCGTCCAGTGCGCGCTGGCCGCCCGGTCGCCCAGGATGCTCGGCGACACGGCCGACGACGCCTCGGCCGACACGGCGTCCTTCAGCAGCACGGCCACGATGGGCACCAGCGCGCGCGGCGGCGGCAGGTCGAAGTTCTCCTTGCAGTACAGCGCGCTGTCGACGTAGTTGTCGTTGCCCGACGCCAGATCAGGCGAGTTGATCGCGATCGCGCTGTCAAAGTCCAGCGACGCCTCGTCGCCCGCCGCGTCGCCGTGCACGGCCAGCATCGCCATGCTGTGCACCTCGGCCGCCGCCTGCTTCGCCCGCTTCTTCTGCATGCGCCGCACGCGCAGGTGCAGCTCCTCGCGGTACTGCGAGTAGTTCGGGTGGATCTTCAGCACCCGCTCCAGCAGGAACCGGATCGCCGCCTTGCACGCCGCCGGCACCACGTCCCACGTGTCGCGCAGCCGCCCCACCAGCGCGCTCGAGAACACGCACACCAGGCTGCTCAGCGACTCGTAGTCGCCCAGCTCGCGCAGCAGGCATGCCACCACCGTCCACCACTCGATGCGCCGCGCGCGCTGGCTCGCCTGCATCGGGTACATGATTGTCGACTCCATCAGCCGCGTCAGGAAGTTGGCGTGGTCGCTCAGCTGCCGCAGCACCGGCTGCGCCGCGCCGCCCGCCGCCCGCCGCGCCCCGCCCGGCGTCTGCGCCTTCGTCTGCCCGCTGCTGGCGTACTGCGCAATCGACTCCTTGGTCAGCTGCTGGAACAGCTGGCTGGTCGAGTTGGCGATTGCGCACGCCACGATGCCCGGCGGCAGCGTCTCGATGCGCCGCATCAGCAGCGACGCCTCGTTGTCGCTCGCGCTCGACCGCATCAGGCTGTTCACCATGTCCACCACGCTGACCGGCGCCCCCGTGACGCTGGCAAACTCGCGCGCCGGAATCTGCGGCACGCGCTCCTCGAGCGGCGCCACCTGCCGCCTGCCCAGCCGCACGTACATCTCGTTGACCGGCGTCGCCATCGCCGCGCCCAGCTGCTGCGGGTTGCGCCACACGCTGACCACCGCCCGCTCGATGCTGCTCGCCACCGTCATCGACCGCGTCGTCATCGCCGCGTCCAGCGCCCGCTGCGGCCCGAGCATGTCGGGAAGCGGCGCACGTGTTTTCTGGCTGGGCTTCAGCTCCGCCACCGTCGCACTATTGCCGCTGCTGCTGCTGCCGTTGCTCAGCCTGAAGCCGCTCGGCAGCGCCGGAAGCGTGGCCGAGGCGTACTGCGTTGGCGCCCCCACCCCTGCCCCTGTCCCTGCGTCAGCTGCCTGCCCGTGCGTCGCGTGCAAGCTCGTCGACCGCTGCAAGCGATACGTCATCGAGTCCTGGCTCCCCTGCGTGCTGCTGCGGCTGCGCCCAGGTGTCTCTGCAAACGGATTTCGCCCGTCTGCCGTCTTTGTCTGCGCCTTACCTGCCATCGCAGTCTGTGCGCCTGCCCCTGGCAGTGCCTGGAGGTACTCGCTTAGCACCGCCTGCAGCGAGTCAATCTGCTCCCTGACTCGGAGATACTGCTTCTCGCGCTCGGCCGACGCCGTGGCTGTGATCACCTGGTCCGCCAGGATGCTGGCCGCCGTGCTGCGCATTATTTCGCGCACCGGCTCGCGTATAATCTTGATGCGCGACGAAATGTCCTGCAAGTGCATGATATCGGCCTTTGAAAGCGCCAGCGCCAGCGCCGCAGCCGGCCGTGCGCCATCTACTGCCGCTGCCATTGTCATTGAGTCTTCTAGATATGTGAATGAATGTGTGTGTAAGTATTAGAAAGGAATGAAATAAAAGACAAGTGGATGTGGATGTGGGGATGAGGATGCTGGAATGAAAAAAAATGGTGTGTGTTTACAGGAGCGCAGCTGCGTCTTTCTAGATTAATTAAACAACTTTCCAGCAAAAAGGGAGTATGTGTGAGAAAGAAAAGAACGAAACACGCAACCAAGAAGAAAGGAAGAAAGAAGAAAAAACCGGATGTGTGAAAAGGAGATGACGGCGGTGACAAGCAGCTACACACAACACCTCTTTGGGCGCATGACATGCATGTACTTTGAAAGACCCAACTGCAAGCACGCCCATGCCTGTGCTTTAATATTTTTTGGCACGCATATAGAGGAGACAGCTATAGGACGCAATCTCCGAATTGCCTGTTCGGACCGTTGCCGAGCTACGCTAGTGTATTTTCAGCCTAGAATAGATCCTCTGGCCGATTCCCTTTATTTTATGATTCTTTATCCGGCAAGCCCAAAGAATCCAAACATTTCCATTTCGGCCATGCTTGTTTCTCGCTGCCGCAAGACATTGCAGAGTGGAAAGGGAGAGAGTGAGAGAGAGAAAGATAAGGGGGAATAAATAAGCCGAGTCCCTTTCTCGACAGACGCATGTATCTGAACAATACCCCTGCCAGATGCCGGCTATTGTTGCTATTTATGTCTGCGTGCATGCACGCCGAAGGGTTACCTTGGATGAATGTGGCGCCCATTGCGCGTGGAGATGATTAGGTGTTAGATAATGCTGGTATTTTTTTGGAAGAGAGGTGAGTTCCGAAGGCTGTCGTTGAGCAGACGGACCAAGTTCAGGCGAGGAACAGATTGATAGGGAGAATGTAAATGAAAAAGAGGTGGCGTGTCGAATTAGGGTGAAGTAGGGAAGAAGGAAAAGAGGGGAAATAGAGGGAAGGAGGAGAGGGAAACGAAGGGAGATTGAGTACTCTGTTTATAGCACGCAAAATGAGCTGTGTGTGCGTTTTCTCTACCAACATTGCTGTTCCTTTTTCGGGCTACCGGCCTCCTCGTATCGCCACTGCTTTGAACAGGAACTATTTCTGTGTTTGTAAACCGCTCAAGCCGACCACAAAGAAAGATGATTTGTCCAAATACTCACTTGCAAATCTGCTCCCGAAATGCCAGAAAGACTCTCCAGGTCCCACAAAATAACGATCGACCAAGCCCAGCAAAAAAAAAATAGTACACAGTCTGTTAATCTCTTCGTTTTCCGCTCTCCTGTACACATGCATTGCCAAGAGAGGAACTGCCTTCGTGTGCCTCTCGTGACGCGCCTATTGCGCAATTGATCGATCTGTGATGGCGACTCGGAAGCTGCAGACCGCAGACCGCAGACTGACTGCGCAGCGGTCCATGATTTTTTTTTTCGTTTTTTTTTTCGTTTTTTGCGAAAACACGTGGACCAGAGAGTGTCGAAATAGGGACTCCCTGGAAACTCTAAGAGTGACTGGATAGAGTTTTTTTTTTGCTCTTCGCTGCATGTATGCACAGCGCAGCGACAATCTTGCATTGCGGCTAAAGACTGCCAAGACCACCCCAGTGCGACTGAGGGACTGGATCAGGGGGAATGGGGTAGACTGCTGCCTGCATATCTGCAGTGCTGCTGTGACCTGTCCTGCTTGCAATTGGCCACTCAGCTCACGCACCTCTTCTTGGATTCACCAGGGGCATGCGGGTACTCTGTCCTGATCGCTTTCTGT
>JANBOJ010000148.1:0-38932 GCA_027574685.1 Coemansia erecta
GATACGGTCATCGTGAATTCTGCGGAGCTCACCGCTATGCATGTCGAGTCAATATTCAATATAAAACACCAAGCATATACAAGCTCGAGAATGTGGCTAAAGGGACAAGTAGTGCATGCGACTAGAGTTCCAAAAGATTGGGTAACTGCGCCGTCTCCATTGCCTCGCGAAGTTGAAATTATGTTTTCATTCGTAATCACATCATTGCTTGATGACTGGTGCTGCTGACCCATGTTAGAAGTGTCAGACAAGTAGTATCTGCATTGCAATAGACATGTTATATAAACCTCATTTCAATGCAGTTGGCGTGTCTATATACCAATAGTTGCAACGATATTAATACGATAGTTTGATTGAGGTTTGTTAATATTGAATTGTTGACCTCAAAATGTATTCAAATATTTTTTATCACAATGTTTACTATAAACAAAGATGTCGGTGCTTATACAGCCTTGCTATGACTAAACAACCTCACAGTACCGTTCTCTCCAGCAGTCACAATCATGTGGTCATCGAAATCACCCTCTGTGCTGAATGAAACAGACATTGTGTTCGTTCTATATGGGCTATTGTATGTAGCCCCCTTCTTCTGAATACCGACATATCTGGTATCAATGAAGGCCAGTACATTTGTCCTATCTCTTGTCTGGCTTTCGTTGAAAGGTGCCACAATTACGCCGCTGTAAGGATCCCAGGCAGGAACGAGTTGCTCTGGGTACTTTCTGATCAAGTTCATTCCGCAGCTTAGAACCGGGCGAATTGGCATGCGCAGATCGATGATCTTGATCTGATCTTTGATCGTGCTACAAGTTGCCATCGCCAGATGCGGGCTGGTAGGGCAGATGGGTAGCTTGGTAATTCTTGGACGGTTACGTCTTCCGGCTATATAGTCTGCGCCAATGAAAATACTTCTTTGGCCATGGGTATTTGCTGGGTGTAGTGTGCAAAATACGAGACAATTGAATAATCCGCAGACGATGGAGAAGAAAGAGAAATTAGTGCGCAAGGCGGGGCAATTCAAAAAAGAGGGCAAGGAGAGAATAGGTGGCGCTGCGCTTTTTCTCAACCCCAGACTAGACGCAAGGATGAAAACCGCAGGGCTTCGAAGGCTTTTGAAGGCACACGTTGTGTTCCGCCCACTTTTTTCTCTTTAGCTTTCCCCTTCATCTACGAATTTTTTATTTCAGCAAAATCATACAGCAGAATAGTATGCGGCACTTCGATAAAACACATCTAAAAGGTAATTAGTATAGAGTTAAACACCCGCTGGATGGTGCGCACACAGAGTGCCCCTTGTCGTTTGATATGATTATTTCCTGTATCCCCGCACCCAGACACTAGTGGGAGTATTCTCGACTTCTACAGCATGCTTGCTTCGCCGGAGCTCTTGCCGTTTTAGAAGGTTTACGCACGACTAGATCTAGGGTGTGATTGTTGACTAGAGCTGCTAAGGTATATGCGACTGGGGATGGTAATGGAGCACCTGCAGTGGCAGGGCTGAACTTGTTCAGTTTGTTAATAGATTAATTGCTTTGTTAATCTATTAACTCCGGTTTTAAGCCGTTGGCTAACAAGTATTAGTCTCCAGGCTAGCCGCGATGTTATCCGAGTCATAGGCTGGCTGTGATTTTATCCGACCCCAGCTGGATTCAGAATGGGCCAGATTGCCAGAGGGATCTTGCTTAGGCTAGGTAGTTGGGTCTTCCCTGATCCAGTTGTGTATCCTAGATTGTTGAATGACCATGTGTTTAGTATTGGTGGGGTTGCTGAATTGAATCGGCAACTATATGCTCGCTAGTATTAGGCATCGGTCTAGTTAAGCATTTATTTGACTTTACGCCTCAATTGCTTAACCAGAAATAGCACTCAGGTAATGGATACCTTTGCACCGGCAGGGTTGCTGGAGGTCATTTTTCCAGTATGTTCACGCCCCGAGACCATTCCTGAATGTATACTGATCTTGTCTAGATTTGATTGTCGGACTCTCCTTGTCGATACTTTTCTTTAATGGCACTGCAAACGAAAGACAAGTGGGTGGATTAGAAAACAGGACATGCACGCAACTTTGACAAAGCGAAGCTAGTTGTAGCTGTGCGTTACAAATGTATGATCAAACAATGGATATTCTGTGTGTCTACTGTATGCGCCTAACACAATAGTTATTGTTTTCAAGAATATCTGTCCTACTAACAAATATTTATCTTTGTTGTATCGCAGTTCTTTTACCTTCAGGCTTCCGGTTAGTAAATTGTATTGGTATATTGTAAATATAACATTTAAACTCACACACGAATATAAATAGCTATCTTACAGCTGATAAGCGATCGGGTGAAACATACACAGTAAGAGAAATACACCTTTGGAAACTAGGCGCACTAAACATCTCTTGCCATGTAATAATTGAACGAGTACATTATGCGATGCGTCCTGTCTACATGGTTATAACTAAAGTAGCATGCCTTGAATATCCTGGAACATACTTTTTCTCTTTCTCATAAGATTACAGTTAAAGCGCCCTGTGAGTCGTTATTTGTGATATTTTTGCTGCACTTGCGCTTGAAAACCTGCTTGGGTATGATAGATTCTGTAAATAGAATCTTAAAAACCTCAAATTCTAACATGTAAAAAGGGGATTAACATAAGTATTAGTTATCGATAACAAAAGAAATATAAAACAAGCGCACATAGCAATCTAGATGTTGTCGTAGATATCCTCAATGTTTCCAGGCGCCCTGGCACGTCTGATCAGCGCGTCATCATCGAAGCTCGCATATGCTGTAGTAATCGACCCATTCTCCTCAAGCGCGCTGGGGCTGTACTCCGGCGAACCTTCCTGGATCTTGTATTTAGCCAAGTCGCCCGAGTCCATCGATCCACTGTCCGTATGTATTGTTCCCGAGTCAGTGTGCTCGGTGATGACGACTCCCTGCTGCTTGTGCTTGATTGTGTTCAGCGCATCGTGTGAGCCCTCTACGTTGAACTCGTGAGACCTGTCCAGACGTCCGAGCCTCTGAAGAATGCTCTTGCGCACCTCCTTCATGACGTTCAGAATAGACGGGTCAGTCACAAAGACTGCAAAGTTCAGGATGATGACTGCCGAGAAGGTCGTCCAGCTAATGTACATGAGCTTCAGCATGAGCGAGGCGTGCCACCGGAAGGTCATGTTGAGCGGATACTGGCACCAGTAGAAAATGGCCTGGGACACCCACCACCAGAGGGGCACAATCGGGTAGAGAGCAATGCGCATGCATGCGCGGTACACCTTGCGCACGGCCTTCAGCTGACGCACATCCTTGGAAGACAGCGAGCCGCGACGCTTGCCGCCCGAGCTCACATTTCCGTCCTTCTCCTCCGACTCTCCCGACGGGCCATTGAGCAGAAGGCGCGTCTCATGCGAAGCCTCGTGGAGGGCCCGACTGACCTTGCGCTGCCTCATGTACAGAGTAATGATCACACGCGTTGACGTGATCAGGTTGTAGAACACAAAGATTCCCGGAATCAGCTCGTAGGCAAATATGACATGGAGGATATAGCTCTTGGTGCCGGCGGGCACAGGGTCAAATGTATAGCAGAATCCATTCTTAGCCGTCCAGATGTACTGCGGGGCAAACTGGAACAATGCCACTGTCAGCGGAACGACGTAGTACAGGATCTCGGTGTACTTTGGGAGCGGCTTCCGTGATTTGCGTAGAAACACCATATGCAGGTTGAAGGCGATGGATGACGACAGGTAGATGCTGGATGCGGTTGTGTAGTCAACAAAGAAGCCACCAGTACGACATTCCACTGCGTTTTTTAGGTGCATGTTTTTGTACGACACCATGCTCTGGATAAAGTCGCAGAGGCTCATGGCAAAGATCAGACGCAGGGAAACTCGGTTGACCACGGAACGACGCCAGATGAAGGCTGCAATTAGAAATACCACCATGCTGCCGCTCAGCACTGCCGATGTGTACAGCAGGGCAAAGAATCTCCACAAGTTCTTGCCCATCTCGTCGTGGACTATCATGCTCATCGCTGCCGGGTCCTCCGGCCCAACAGGGATGCTGCGCTTTAACAGCTGCGCATAATATATTGACATTATACTAAATAAATAAAATAAATGTTGGTGTTGTTGGTTAAATACAAGGTTTGTGGTTTATAGAACAAAGGGATAACAACTACAGTAAAAAAGAAGCGGTTTTTGAATCTTTGAGGAATGCCAACGCCTTTAAAAACGGCTCATGCGACGTGTTTGGCGTTTAAGATAATTCATTTTGATAAATGCCTAGTTGTAAGGGGATGCGTGTATGAGGCTTCGATTATAATTCCACAATGTATCCCGTGAGATATTATTATACTCGATTTTGCTTATTAAACTCAAAAGAAAGGCTATATGCAATAGGTGTGCACATCTGCTATTGTACAATGGACGTACACATGCACATGGCTGTTCAAATGACAGCTGCTCGGGTATCTTCTATTTTATTCCCACATATCCTCAGGAGGGCCAGAGAGGATGTGGTTTATTGTCTCAGGGACCTGACCTCTCTGCATTCATTTTGACATAATAGACGTTTGCAATTTTACTATTGTGAAAGTAGCACTTGCAGACCATCATGCTCTGCGATATGCACATCTATTGTGTCAGAGTTGCCGAGCGAAACAAAGCACGTATTATTGCGCGCATATGAGCATCATTGGCGCGGTTACAGGGCAAGATGGAACACGTGCTCAACCCCCCTAAAAAAGCAGGCCGGACGGAGCGGACGCCCACCGATCAGATCATATTATTGCTATCTAGGGTTGATACCCCATTAACTGCTTTCATTTGACCATGTATACTACCCGCATTTTCAGCAGCCGAGTGGGATTATATGCACCCACATGCACCACTGCGCTAGGGCGTGCTCGACAGCTGACCAGATTGCCTACAGCCACAGCAGCCGCGATTTACTGGGCGAAAGGCAGCAACAGGAACCTACATACATCTTTACCGCAGGATACTAAAAACAGCCACTCGAACGAAGATCCGCCATCCAGGGAAGACGACACGATAGCCAGCCACGAGGAGTTTGTCTCGAGGTTCTCCAAGATCCTCGAGACGATCAAGGAGAAGCCACTCACACCGGTCGAGGTCGACGAGGAGTGGGCAGCCACGGACAAGGAGCTGACCGACGCCCTGGCAGCAATGTTTGCCAAGGTCAAGGTCGAAGTGACGCCCGAGCTTCTCGAAAAGCGACAGAGGCTGCGCGAAAAGTACCCCGAGATACTGGGCAGCATCACAGACGAAGAGTTGGATTCTTAAATAAACAAACAAAACTTTTTTTAAATGGTCTTTACCTGCTCGGGATGCTCGGTGACGAGCTCGACAATCTTGTCGTCGGACAGCTTGCCGCGGCGGGACTCTTCTGCAGCGGCGCGCAGGGCCTGGAGCTCGGCGGGCGGGACGGAGACGCCGTCGATCTGCGGCTCGACCAGGCGCAGCATGAGCTTGCGGCGCATCGAGCTGACGTTGGCGCTGACGGGCTTATCGTCGACCTGCAGGACGACGCGCACGCGCTGGAACAGGCCGATGGACGGGCCGCCCGCCGGCGACTCGAGCGTATGCGTCTCCTTGACGTACTCGAGGGCGGCAGCAGCAGAGGCAGCGGCAGCCGGCTTGGCAGCAGCACCCTTCTCGGTGGTGTACACGACGCCCTCGATGCCGTAGCTGGGGATCAGAACGCCGAAGCCGTTCTGCAGCACCTGCGTGACGTAGCCGGGCTCCTCGACGGTCTTGCCCTTGAAGAACAGGTTGGTGTACAGCTCGACCGACGCCCGGCCGGCCTGCTGCGCCATGCGGTGGCGGTGGTTCAGCACCTCGCACTGCTCGGCCATCTTGGTCTTGTCGGTCAGCACCGAGCCGTAGTCGGCGTCGCGGTCGATGGCGGCGTGCAGGCAGCGGTGCACCATGACGTCGGCGTACCGACGGATCGGGCTGGTGAAGTGCGTGTAGATCTCGGTGGCCAGGCCGTAGTGGCGGAAGTCCTCGGGCGTGCACGTGCCCGAGCAGAAGTACTGCGCCTGCATCATGCAGCGCGTGGTCAGGATGCGCAGGAGGTTGTTGAAGTACGGGTCGTCGGGCAGCACGGCGCGGTCGAGCGACTGCGCCAGCGCCAGGCTGCTGCCGGTCTCCAGCGCAATGCCCAGCGGCTTGAGCGCCTGCTGCAGGTTGTCGAAGTTCTGCGCCGGCGGCTCGGGGTGGCGGCGCAGGATGGCCGAGTCGGGGAAGTGCTCGTGGATCTTGCGGGCCACGCTGATGTTGGCCAGCAGCATGAACTCCTCGACCAGCGCGTTGGTCTCCTTCAGCGCCTTCATCTCGACGTCCACGGGGTCCTGCGAGTCGTTCTCGAGCCGGAACCGCACCTCGGGCGACGACAGCGTCAGCGCGCCGGCCTCGGTCCTGCGCCGCCGCAGCTTCTTGGCCAGCATGTTCAGCGTGCGGATGCCGCGCGTCACCGGGTCGTCCATCTGCGGGTCGTCGTGGCGCGTCTGCGCCTGCTCGTACGTCAGCGACGCCTTCGAGTGGATCACGCTCTTGTGGAACCTGACGCTGACGATGTTGGCCTCGGGATCGAGCTCCCAGATGCACGAGAACGCCAGGCGGTCGACCTTGGACATCAGCGAGCACAGGTTGGTGCCCAGCAGCTCGGGCAGCATGTCGATGCGGCGGTCGACCAGGTACACGGTGGTCGAGCGGTACGCCGCCTCGCTGTCCATGGCCGTGCCGGGCTTGACAAAGTTGGTCACGTCGGCAATGTGCACGCCGACCTGGAAGTTGCCGTTGGGCAGCGCAAACGCGTGCAGCGCGTCGTCGATGTCCGTGCACCCGGGCGGGTCGATGCTGCAGACGTCCAGGTGCCGCAGGTCCTGGCGCTTGCCGCAGCCCACCTGGTCGCGCTCGGCGTCGAACCGCCAGCCGGCGCCCTCGGCAGGCAGGTCTGCGCGCACGTTCTTGGTGAACGGCTGGAACGGCACGTCGTGCTCGAGCAGAAGCACCTCGGTCTCGGTCGCCTTGTCGCCGGCGTCGCCCAGCGCGCGCACAAAGTGGCCCTGCGGGTACCGCGAGTCGCGCGGCCACGCGTCGATGGCCACGACGAACCGCTGCCCCGCCAGCACCGACAGCTGCCGCGTGCGGATGCGGATCTTGGGGATCCTCCGGTCCATCGCCAGCACGCTGACCGTCGCCGGCGCGTTCGACGCGCGCGCGCCCTTGGGCGCAAAGTGCGGGTCCAGGAACGCGCAGTACGACCGCCAGTTGCGCTTGACAATGCCCACCACGAAGCCCGTCGGCTCGCCCTCGTCCCTGTCGTCCGTGACGTCACTCGGATGCACAAAGCCGGCGGGCGCCGTCGCTGCGCTGTCGCCGTCCGCCGCCGATAGCCGCGCGCGCTTCTGCACGTGCCCGTCGCCGGCCTGCGTAGCGTCTGCCGACGGCTCGGGCACGGCGGGCGCGGCCGGGTCCTTCTTGGAGATGTCGGGCACGGCGTCCTCGTCCTCGTCGACCAGCGCGGCGCTGGGCGCCTTGCGCCAGAGCGCCCGCGGGTGTATCTGCACGGCGACCCTGTCGCCCTGCACGGCGCGGTTCATGTCCCTGCGCCCGATAATCAGCACGCGCCGCTCCTTGCCGTCGGGGAACTTTGTGTACACCGAGCCCTCGAGGTAGTTGTACGGCGCAATCTGCAGCGTGGCCTGCAGCAGGAGCGACGACTTGAGCCCGGCCTGCATCTGCACCGCCGACAGGTGCTCGGCGTACCCCTCCCACTTCTCCAGCTCGTCCACGCTGACGCTGCCCATCATGTCGAGCAGCTCCGGGTGCTCGCAGTACACGCCCAGGCACTCGTCCATGCGGCAGCACGCGATGCCGTCGGCCCGGGCCTTGCGCAGGTTGTCCTCGTCGTTGGTCACCAGCACCGGCGTGATCCCGGCCGGCTGCAGGTGGCCCGCAAGCCACCTGGCAGCCGCACGGATCGCACGGTCGTTGCGGTCGTTCGGCGACTCGCCGGCCAGCCGGTCGACGAACGTGTCCCTGTGGTGCTCGTTGGAGAACACGAACCACCGCCGGTCGCTGTCGCGCACGATCGCGCGCACGCGGTTGTACGTGGCCATGCTCAGCCCGCGCAGCTCGTCGAGCACCGTGCTCAGCACCACCACATCGCTGATTATCGGCCGCTCGAATACGTCGATCTGGTTGACGAACGCGTTTGTGTCCGGCACGAGGTAGTGCGGGCCCCACTGCGTCGAGTCGCGCGGCGCTGAGCTGAGCGGCTTGGTCGCCTGCTCTTTGCACACGGCATGCGTGCAGCTCGACAGCCCGCAGTTGATGTCGTCGCGCAGGTAGTGCTCCTTGACCGTGCGCACGACGTTGCCCTTGCGCGTGCGCTTGACAAACGATTTGTTCTTCAGCATGTGTGGACTAAATAAAATTTATGAGTTTAGAGAAGGAAAAAAAAGACGAAAACCCGATCCTTTTTTCCTACCATAAAATTAAGCCAACCCTCTATGCCCTGATCAAGTGATCCACGGAGATAGCAAAACGGCCATTTGGTCGTGCCGAGATACTACCACACCTTTCTCGCTCAGAATTTGAATTAGCATTCGTTATTCTTTAAACACACTCTACTCTTAGAAATGGGCGGATACTTTAACATTGCTGGCCGCAAGGTCGCCACTCATCATGTAAGCAGAGCTGAATTTGCCATTAGGACCAGATAGATATCTCCCCTACGTGTATATACACCAACTAACCAAATGACTATCCATGCAATTGCTAACTGTAGCTCGTTCTCGGTGTCCTCGCCGGATACGGTCTGGTCATCAACGCAGCGCTGCCCAAGACCGACAAGACCAAGCAGCCGCCGATCAACGCCTCGAGCGACGAGGAGAGCAAGTACATCCAGGAGTTCCTCAAGTCCGTCGAGACCGAGCAGCAGCCTGCCAAGCACTAGAATGCATACTTTGTCTTAGTCCTTTTTGAATAACAACTGTCTTGCTCCATGATACACGGGCAGAAGCCCCGACAGCCGAGGCAGCAGATGCGGAAACATGACAACGCAGCCCGAGCCGCCCTTTGGCAGGATCGCCATGTAGTACCGGTACTCGAACATCTTGAGCGCCTCGTGGATAAACACGTCCTCTATACTGCCGAGCTCAAAGCTCGTAACTCGCCGAACACCCGTAACTGTCACGGTCTCGGTCTGAATACCCACGTTGCGCACAACCACCAGCGACTCCTCGCACACTCGCAGCCCCTCGCGCAGGAGATACAACGCCATGGGCAGCAATGCCAGCAAGAGAGGTCCGCGGAAGAACACATGTCCTGCCCACGATATAAGTGCTATCGCCAGCATGTCTCCAGGCCGCAGCCCCGAAGCCTCTCGTCGCACAGTGTACTCGCATATATCTGGCGTTTTCTGCTCGCATGTAAGCACAAGCCCGTCGTTTCTGATCTCCAGCCCTCCTGCAGGATAGCCTATAAAGTCTGCGGGCTGTGCGCTGGGCATCTGCGAGAGACCAGGCAGCTTTTGCGAGGACGGCGACGGCGAAGGGTGTGGCGAGAGCGGTAAGACGGACGACAATGTGCGCTTGTGCCTGGTCATGGTTGTGCTGTCGAAGAGTGCCCGCAGTGCGCTGTTGCCGCCTGTGCCCCCGTGGTTAGGCGTAGAGAATGACTGCGACAGGCGGTGCATTGAAGGTGACCCACCTCCACCGCTGCGTCGCTTTAGCGACGAGCGGTTGAGGAACCCCAGAAACGACGGATCTCGACCAGCTCCGCTGCCATCCCCCGAGCCCGAGCCTGAGCCCACGAGCGGCGGTGAGGCCTCTACCGTATCGCCTGACCACCCAGAGCCATCAGCGCCTCCGGGAACTGGCGAAACCTGTGACGACGTGGATTGCTTGCTAATCACCCGTCTTAGTCTCCGCATTTGAACAGAAAAAAATACATATAATATAGCTGACAGAGTGAAGAAAGGCGCAATCCAATGCTCTGCCGATTGATTGTGCAGTTATTGCCCAAGTTGCCACAGAAAAGAGGGGTGGGTGACTCTTCGGTCTACGCCAAGACGGGCAAGGAGAGCCAAAATACAACAGGTACAGGCCGCTGTTCTGCTAAAAAAAAATATTATTGAATAGACATAAAATATAGGTGCAGCTCTAGTTCAAGTCCGACGGGTCGTTAGACCGCGTAAGGAGGTTCTTGGCAATATAATACAAGCTGAAAACGCCGAATACAAGGATAAGCGTCAGGTAGCACAGATAGCGCGAGTTGGCTGTAGCCAGCGTGTGCGTTAGCTGGTTCCGCGTGCGGTCGAACATGTTACCGAACCGACTAAACGTGTCGCTGGTTCCGTCCAGCATCCTGTTCTGGTCATTTACATCGTCATGAATATTCAGACTGACGCTGTGCAAGGCCGATACTTTGGCTGCCAGGCTGTCAAGGTGCTCGTTGTTCTGTTGCTCGAGCTCAAACGCTTCGCCATGGCCCGCATCGTCGTTGAGCGGTGTCCTGTTGTTTCGCCGCGACATTGTCTGTATAGATTGAAGTATTTTAAAAAGTCGAATAAAAATAAAGTGAAGAGCAACAAGGCGTGCCAAATTTTGAGCGGCGAATGCCGCCTTTTTAGTGTCTTTTACATCACGTGTTTTGTAAAAAAATTGTATTCACATCGACAAGATCCGTGGTTGCTCTTGCTCGTTCGGTCTAGCTCTTGTGCTCGGGGTCGTCGCGGACCATCTTGCGGTACGCCATCTACAGAGAATAGGGGTTCAGAAGAATCACAATATGTACGAGCATTAGAACATTTGTATATACACAAGTATGCCTCATATTATCTCGAGATAAGAGGCACTCTCTACGCTCCGGAGCCAATACATGACTGATACTCTATCCAGACCGCCAACACTTACGTCTTTCTGCAGCTTTTGCTTCTCAACCCAGTTGTTATAGACGTTTACTCCGATAAAGATCGATCCAGCAACGGTAGTGGCGAAAAGCACAGTCGACAAGGACCGCTGCGCTATATCGTAGAAGCGAAACCGGTTAAAGCTCATTCTGACAAGAAGAAGAAGTTGAATCTAGGTTTACAAACTCGAAATGCAAAAAAATAAGCGGAGACGATTCGGAGAAGCAACAGCCGATTTTAAAGATATCGAACGAGAAGCATTTTCCGAAGCCCTGCTCCAGCGGCTGCATTGCATAATCGATCATTTGATCAATTATGCACACAGTTGCATTCTGGATTTCATGGCAGGTTGAAGCTAGAAAAGTGAAAGTCTTGGCGTTTTAGCTTACTGAAGAGCACATGCCTTTTAAACGCCAGACCCGCGCTGATCGCTCTTCATTTTCGGAGAAACATTCTGGTTTTTTCTTCTACTTCTTTCCTTCAAAAACACACATTTAGTAATAATAATAATATCTACTCTTCGACAATATGGCTTCGTCAACTGCTGCTGTTGCTGCTGCTGCACTCAAGATTTCCAGCGATAAAATCGTCTTGGGCAAGGGTTTCCTCCAGGCTGCCAACGAGTTCAAGGAGAAGACACCTGGCAAGAACGCGCTTGTGCTGGGCGGTACCGGCGAGGTTGGTCGCGAGGTGGTTAAGCACCTGCTGGCATCTGGCGCCTTTGACAAGGTCACCGTGTTTACCCGTCGGCCGATTGAGTACACCGGCAGCAACTCGGACAAGCTGGTTCAGAAGCCCATCGACTTTGAAAATGAGGAGCAGCTCAGGAATGACTTCTCCGGCCATTCGCATGCCTACAGCTGTCTTGGAACTACGCGTGCCAAGAGCGGAAAGGAAGACTACTACAAGATTGACCACGACTATGTGCTCAACGCCGCCAAGGCATGCAAGGCTGCCAATGTTGAGAGCTATTCGATCTGCAGCTCTACCGGCGCAGACAAGAACTCGCACTTCCTCTATACCAGAACCAAGGGCGAAGTTGACGACGAGGTTCAAAAGATGGGCTTTGCCAATGTTGGCGTGTTCAGGCCAGCTATGATTGAATGCAACCGCGAGGAAGCGCGTATAATGGAGAAGATGGCACTGTATGTGGTCCCGGTTCTCAAGCTAGTGTTCCCAAAGTCTGTCGGGATCCCCAGCTCGACCATTGCCTGGTCCATGGTTTACAACTCGATTCACCCAACCAAGGACCGCGAGTCAAACATCTTTAGCAATGCCGACATGCTGAACATGTTTGAGAAGAACCAGTAAAGAATCTTAATTTCAGTCTATATTTAGTCTAGCATATGCAATATCAGATATCAACAACCATACCGTCGAAAGCCGGGTCGACGGTCAGACCTTCCTCTTGCTTAAGCTTGAGACCCATGGCCTCCATCTCGGTGTGCTCAATGCTGTGGCAAAAGTTCGTAAAGATTGCACGGTCGGGGCGGAAATGACGGACTTCCTCTAGGGCATCCCAATAGCCGAAATGCGACGGGTGCGATGTCCACTTGAGGGCATCCAGAATCAGCAAGCGCGACCCAGCAATAAGTGGGCGGGTCTCCTCAGGGATGCGCGAGCAGTCGGAAATGTATGAAATGTCGGCAAACCGGAAACCGGTAAAATAGAACGGTCTCCCGTCGCTGTAGCGACCATGCTCGACACGCAATGGTTGGATCTCAAGCCCCAGGCACTCAAAGGGTCTGAACGGCTCCTCAATCACATGGAAGTCCAGTGACGGAACCTCGCCGCCGCCGGTGGCCTTCTTTGTATCGACCAGGTACGGGAATGCCTGAGCCACCGTACTCAGTGTCTCGCGGTCGCAGTAGATCGGAATCTTGAGATCCAGGCTCATCGTCCACTGGCGCAGGTCATCCAGGCCAAACACAGCGTCGGCATGCCCGTGGGTCAGAAACACGGCATCGACAGTCCGGATGTTATGCTTAAGGAACACATCGCGCGCAGACTCGTAGAAGGACTTGCCGCAGTCGATCAGGATGTTGCGGACGCGGCCGTCGGGGTGGTCGACGCGCACCAGCAGCGAGGTGTTGCGTCGCCGGTTCTTGCGCCCCTCGTCGGTCATCGACAGCTTGCATACCTTGCAGCGCGGGTTGTTCTCGGTAATGCACGGCAGGTTCGGAATGCACCCCGAGGTTCCAGTTCCGAGGAATATTATGTCCCGCACGCGCGACGTAGCCAGCTCTGGAATTTCAGTCGGTACCATTTACAAATTCAAAACAGTGTAGTGTATGCTTGTCAGTGAAGGATGTATGAAGCGAGAGAAAATTTTGGTTGCTGTGTCAAGCGACCACTGACAAATAAGCGCCGCAACATGACCACTTTATATAATCCCTGGTACCTAAAATTTTTTGCATCCCCCAAAAAGGGGTCGAGTGGTGACGATCGTGACCACTATTCTCGTTATCACTCCGATGATTCCGGAAACGTGCCACTGCGGTTTCGGGAGATCGTCTCTCTTTTCTTTCAAGCCGGCCGCTGGTTGAGTGACGGGGAATCAGAAATGCGCGGTGCTACGGCAAGCAAATCAGATTACAAAGTTGAACTTTATTACTCGGGGTCTGAAGCTTCATACCCATCGATCAAACCTGGCTAATCCATTGAATCAGCGCAAACCGTCTGGATCTAGGCGGAGCAGGTGTCTCTTTGAAAAAGCGTCCTGAGCATTCAGACATGCGACCTGATTCAAAAGGCAGAGGTGTCTGTTCAATTCTTATCTCCTGTGCAAGGCGACGCCACACAGCATATAGGCAGCATATGTTTTTTTTTCTCTCTCTGCTGGCTGCGCCATTGAATGCTCCAAATTTAGCGGACAAACACCGAAAACAATGGCTGCCCTGAATGGCAGACGACCAAAATGACAGCAAGATGCAGTCAGTTCTGCGATATACGGCCACCCGTATATAATGACCTAGGGACCCGTCCTGTCTCCCTCCGACTTTCTTTACTCAGAGCCCTGTATTTTGACCATATCCAGACTCTTTCCAATATACCTTCGACGCTACACCATATAACCCGATACTATCGCCGGTCGATACATCTGCTAACGTAATGACACTATCTACAGAAACTACCAACGACGACGGCGGCCAGACAGTCAAAGATCTGCTGCATCTGCTTGAAAATGCAAGCAGCGACGGTCTGGCTGGCTTCCTCGAAACCGAGCATCGTGAGCTGCTTCATTTGCGTCACCGAGTTGCAGGGTACGAAGCAGCTCTCTTTGAGCTCAAGGGACACTTGAACCTGGCGTTTTCTGCAGTCGGTGGGCTTGGTGCCCTCCCGATATCCGATGCTACACGCCGCATACTCGAAACTAACGGACTGCTGCTACCACCGTCACTACCACATTCTGGAGCATCCACCAGACATACTGGCGACATTCCAGCTCAGGTACCTATGACGCCAATAACTCCTGGAAACCACAGTGTTTGTATTCCGTGTGATAACACTGTGAGGGGACACGAGCTTTCATTCAGACTTGGGCAGCCACCGCCACTGCAGCTGCCGCTGGGTTCAGCAGCTCAGCGACCGGATCATTCGTCGCCCTCGCCCAGCCGTCGCATTGTTGGAGGTCGTACTGTCGAGGTGGCTGTCCAGACAGACTTTGATGAAGCCATGGCTGTCCTGCAGCACACTGTGGCAGAACAACGAGCAGACATTGAGGATCTCGAGTCTTCCCTGCGCGAGCGTAAGACACTTGTGCGCCAGCTGCGCAATCAGTTGCGAGATAACGAGCTTCGCCAGTTTGCCGCTGCCTCCGACCGTGCGGGTCTCCGCCGCACAGCGTCGATAATGGTCGATACCAGCAGCGGTAGCAGCAAGAGTAGCAATCTTCTCTCCCAACACCACCGCACAGCTTCTGCATCTTCTGACGCTGTCGGCGATGAGTGGTGCAAAATTGTCAAGCCATCCAGGATGTCGCCAGTCTTAAGCAACGATGGCATATCTAGCCATACGTCGACCACATCCATTGATGTTGGCGATGGAGGCGTTGGCTTCAGCAGATCTGAGATCCGCCGTCAGCCTTCGCGCAGACAGTCTCGGTTTATCAATGGCTGGCCAGTCTACGACAGCGAGTCATCAGAATCAGTCGAAAGCGACAAGGAGCCAGCGCCTGCTAAAGCCTCCGAACCAGCGACTATAGCAAACAGCCGATTCCCGTCACAGCTTCTGGGCACGCCTGCTGTTGCGTACAAGCAGAGCGTTGCATCCGAACTAAATGCAGACTCGAAAAGCACCAACAGCTCGTCCAAGCTATCGACTAACCAGCGCTTCCGCGAGGCCATGGCGAAGACACCACGTCGCATCTACTCTAGTCTGAGCAATAGACTGAAGCGAATCTAGCTCTAAAGTACATTCTCAGTAACACGTCAGATATTCAGTAACCAATAAAGTCATGTTCAAGTTACACATCCTCCTTAAACAGAATTACTTGCGTGGATGTCTTTAAAACTAAAACAAGGCTTGACTAACAGAAGAAACATGTTGAAAATAACGAAAAGTGAGACAACACAATAGTGTCAAGGCCGGTGCTAGCGCTTAATTGCCGATCTGCGACGGGTTGTTGTTGTCGATGTTGCCGTGGTTGCAGATGTCTTTGCCGGAATGCTCGCCTCAAGGGCTGTAGACACCGCCGCCGTACCATCCTGCTGCTGATCGCCTGCAGCCTTTCTCCGCTTCAAACCCCGGTCCGCTGCCGTCTCGGTTCCACGCTTTGCAGACGATGCAGTTGCGCGCAGGTAGCCAGGCGCGCCGGAAGGGGGACGAGTGGCGGAGCGAAGCGTCATTCGTCTCGGCTGCTCGCCTTCCTCACCTTCGGCCTCGGCATCCGAAGCTGCGGTCACTGCCGAAGACGACGATGGCTTGGCTGGCCGCTGAGCACGCAGTGCCTCCTCCATACGCACAGAAACCATGTTGCGCGACTGGGGACGACCAACATGCTGCATCCGCGAGTTGCGTGCACCAGGTGTCGACCCGCCCAGCGACGAAAAGCTCAGACCGGGGGTGCGATGAGCCTTCGAGCTCTTCTTGGCCTCAGGCGCAGCCTTGGTCTCCTGAGACGATAGCTGCTCGTCAGCAGAATCGGCGGCCTTGTCTGCAGAAGACGTCGTTGCCGGAGGAGTTACGGGCTTGCTGGTATCAGTGACAGTCTCCGAGCCTTCAGCAGAAGGCACAGCCTCCACCGGGGATGCTACACGACTGGCCGGAGCTGTTGATGAAGGCGAGATTGAGGCATGTGCAGAGTCTGCCGCAGGCTTGTCGGCAGCAGCAACATCAGGCTGCGTGCCGTTGGTAAGCAGCTGCGTCATGTTCGGCTTCGAGCCATGCTGAGGGGACATGATCAGCCGCTCAACGCTCGAGCTCCGAGCAACAATCTTTGGTGGAGCAGCAGCGGCAGCAGTGGCGGCGGCAACCGGCGTCAGAACAGGCTCCCGCGAAGTAGCCGACGCAGGCTCTGAAGCAGTCGCAGCGATGGTGACCGTAGCGACAGCAGCCGACGCTGGGTCCGCAATAGTCAGCGGAACAGGTGCTACAGCACCATCACGGCGTATAGCTGTCGGACCCTGTCTGGCCATCGGCCGAACAGGTCTGGGGCGATTGGCACTTGGACCAGCTGTCGATGCGCCAGGTTGCGAGGGCGCTGTAGCCGCAGCTGAGGTCGATGCGCCGCTTGAATTTGACCTTGCCATAGGACGTTGAGCCGTTGGGCGGTCACGCAGCGGCTGGCGCTGCTGCTGCTGTCTGAAAGCAGCAAACTGGCTCTGCGGTCTGGCAGAGCTTTTGTCCTCAACCTTCAAGTACTTTCTTGCTGTCGACGACAGCCCAGCATGGAAGGCCTCGACACGGTTGCTGAACCGCTTGATATAGATTTCGTAGGATTGTCTCGCAGTAGTGCGTGCATCCGGATTGGCATCGACCACGCCAGAAGCAATCGCCTTTTCGACCAGTGTCAGATGGGGGGATAGCTCAGGCACGGTGCAGCACGAGACAATCGACATGAGCAGCTTTGCTGCGCTGCTGCGGACGGTTTTGTTTGGGTCGGTCGACGCGGCATCGCAGATTCGCGGCGTCTGCTCCGGAAGATGTGAGTACGTAATTGCGGTAGTCAGGCACTTTATTCCGCGCGTCACAAACACCTTGTTGGCTCGCCCGCACGTCTTCATAATCGTCGGGAACATCATATCGCTGAGAGGCGTAATACGTGTCTCCATCATCCGCGCCAGCTCCTCGAATAGGGTGAGCGCAGTTCCGCTGAGCCGTGTGCGCTCACTGAGAGCCTATAAAGTCGAAATAGTGGGGAGAGGCATTCAGTATAGTTGGCGCTACGAATCTGCAATTCGCTTTCGCATTCGGACAGCGCCCAACCGCAACCACAATACTACTTACAGCACTGTTGATGAATTTGACCGCCTGCTTCATCGTCGGAACAAATGTCTCAAACCTTGTCGCGCCCGCCTTGACCAGCGACACAAGTCCCTTCAGCGCGTCATCGATCTGTTGCCATGTCTCTTCGTGCTCGACGACGTCTAGCTTTTTGATCAGTACGCGGAACTTTGCTTCGAAATCAGATGCACTTTCGCACTACATGTTTACAGTAAAACGGGTTGTAAGTAAACACGAGTATCTGTATAATGTTGTTGGCTCTTTGGGCGCCAGATACAGCAACAGCAGCAGCAGCAGTGGCACTATACCTTTGTGTAATCCATCTACTAGCTGAAAACCAAACCGAGGTTATATTCTCTTTGCGAATTTATATAGCAATATCAGTAATATGGTAACAAAAATAAAAATGTCAATAACAGCGAGATGAGCAAAGAAGAGAAGAAGAAAGGAGGGAGCTTTCGAAGCACCCCAGGGCGTGGGGGCAGACAAACTCACCATTCGAATGCCGCGGATTGTTGACGATAAAAATTCGCCTTGAGGCTGCACGTCGATGATCCCCGTGATTAAATCGGCGAGTGCCAAACAGGAACACATGCATGCTCGCATTGCACGCTTAAAGTTTATGGACGCGTCGCATCTAAATCCGGTTCGCCGCAGGGCCCTGGACTGTCGGCGTAGACAGACGAAGCAGAAACATCAGCAGGCGATATCCGAAAACACTCCTTTACGCAGTCTTTGTTAGAGCAAACAATGTTTGTTTACGATACTAAAATAGGGCAGAAAATAGATTAAAAAAAGAGCGAGCGGGGATCCAGGCGAACAATCGCAGTGGTCGACCGCACGCATTTTAGGGAGCGGTTACGTCTACTTTGAGGCCGCAACAGCAGCTCTTCTGCGACGGTTACGGACGCCCTCGCGCAGATTGTCGAGCATGCGAACAGTGTCGTCCCAGTTGACGCAAGCATCGGTGACGCTCTTGCCGTAGACAAGCTTGGACAGATCGCCGTCACCGGGGATGCTCTGGTTGCCCTCGACCAGGTTGCTCTCGATCATCACGCCGGCAATGTACTTGCCCGTCTCGGTGGCGCTGAGCTGGTGTGCAACGTTATCAGAGACGATGGGCTGCTTCCGGTAGTCCTTCGAGCTGTTTCCATGGCTGCAGTCAATCATCAGGCGGGGGTTCACGCCAGACTTTTGCAGCTGCTTGACATAGTTCTCGACGTACTCCTCCTCGTAGTTTGGCCCGTCGCCGCCGCCACGGAGAATAATGTGGCAGTACTTGTTGCCCTGGGTCTCGACGATGGCACTGAGACCCTGCTTGGTCACAGAGAGGAAGCAGTGCGAAGACTCGGCCGACTTGATAGCGTCAACAGCAATCTTTACATTGCCGTCAGTGCCGTTCTTGAAGCCGATGGGCACGGACATGCCCGAAGCCAGCTCACGGTGGACCTGCGACTCGGTTGTGCGCGCACCGATGGCGCCCCAGCTGATCAGATCGCCAATGTACTGTGGCGAGATGGTATCCAGCAGTTCGCAGCCAGCAGGCAGTCCCTTTTCTGAGATGTCCAGAAGGAGCGTACGTGCCTTGCGCAGACCCTTGTTGATTGCATAGTTGTTGTTGAGATCGGGATCATTGATCAGACCCTTCCACCCAACAGTAGTGCGCGGCTTCTCAAAGTACACGCGCATAACGATACACAGGTCATCAGACGCCGTCTCGGCGTAGGCACGCAGGTTGTCGGCGTACTCCAGAGCCGCGGTCGTGTTGTGGATCGAGCAGGGACCGACAACAACGATCAGGCGATCGTCGTCGCCATTGATGATTGCCTCGGCAGCCTTACGCCCCTTGACGATGGTTGCAGCCGCCGACTCGGTCAGCGGCAGGTCCTCCATCAGGATCTGAGGAGGAATCAGCGGACGGATGCGCTTGATGTTGACATCGTCCAGCTCGTTGAGTGCGTGGACATAGCGGTGATTGTCTGAAGAGTTGTACATTGTGTATTCTGTCCCTTGTAGAGAAATAGTGCGAAAAATGCGTATAGAGGCTGGAAAAGAGAAAGGGAGGGGAAGCGAAGGAATCGAGCCCCGACCAGACGAGGGTCCTTATAAATATTTTTTTCAGAGATCTTGATCGAGAATCAACCAGCGCATAAGCGCAACTTTCCTTATGCCAACCGCGACATAACATTCCACATATCGAGTGCATCAATGCCGACCAGTCGCTTAGCATCATGCCATGTCATAACAAGAGCTGAATAGCAGCCCGCTCTCTTCTGGGATCTAAGCGCGGTGGCTTTGCTGCTCGCCCAGCGTGCAGCTCTCCCCCCAAAAAAAGTCATCGTGCCGAGCCGCGGTTCGCGAATGAAGAAAAGATAAACACCGAGTCGAATCGCGCCGATTTGCATAAAATGTGTGTGGGTTCCGTCTTGTCCAAACCGTCTCAAAATTCTTTATCTTCTGCTTGGTTCCGTCTACTCCTCTCCTGCTCTTGTATAATTCAAATTACCTAAAAGGACACAGCTACTTTTCCGGACAATGTCGATGCGCGTTTTCTCCAAGACTGCCCCTGTTACCCGGGCATACATTCGCTACGCCAGCACCGAATCAGCGACCCAGAAGGCCGGTCAGGCTGTCAGCAGTGCCACCAACGCTGTCAAGTGTAAGTCTCTCGATGACCGCCAATGTAGCGTGTTTCAGTAGAATGTACGACCAGCGAGCACATCATGTAAACGCACACACTAGCGCATAAGATATATGAATCATACTAAAGCGATATCGGCCTTGCATGTTACTCTCGCATTAGCACAGGGTCTGACAAAGGCACTCTGCAACCTGTACAAGACCGTCACTAGCCCGTTGCCCGCCTCGGTCAAGGGTCCCCTGAACAAGACTGTCGGTAAGTATATGACTTGATCCTTCTTTTGAATAGGAGCTGACCCACATTTGCATATCATTCTAAAATGCATGTTCTATCTGACTTTCTAGGCATCTTCGAGCCGATTCTGTACTACTCCGAGGTTGTCTACCACCTGGGCAAGCAGGTTGTCGTCCGCCAAAACTTTACGCTTCCGGGAAAGGCCGATTTTGCCGCAGCCGAGACGCAGCTGTTCAAGGTCCTGGAGTACGTCAAGGTCAAGAACATCAAGTCGATAAAGGATATCCCCGTTGAGCAGTGGAAGAACGGAGCCATCAAGACCTTTGAGCTCTCGGCGCTGTTTGTCGTCGGCGAGGTTGTCGGCCGCCAGAACCTGATCGGCTACAAGGACTAAGATACTTGGACATTAGCGTGTCAGCGGTTTAGGCTTATTTTTTCTTAGGTACTTTTGATACATTTCTGCCACCTTGATTCGGTGATCATGGAAGTCTTGCTGCGTGAGAATATGAGCGCGGTTGTCGTCACACATTTACGCTTGCCGTCCTTCGCTCTTCTGCACATCACCAAGCGCTATTTTCTACCGAATTCGACACCATGACCATTCGCGAGGCAACACATGCAGGTAGTTGGTATACCGACAATCCTACAGAGCTCGACCGCGAGCTCCAAAGATGGCTGAACAGCGTGCCAGGCACTGTGGCCGAGATTGAGCCATCCGGCCAGCAGACAACAGTTCCGGTTCCAGGAGCAGTGCGCGCCATCATCGGGCCGCACGCCGGCTATAGCTACAGCGGGAGCAACGCCGCGTTTGCATACAAGTGCATCGATACAACCGCCATCCGTCGAGTGTTTCTTCTTGGACCGTCGCACCATGTGTACTTGAGCAACAAGTGCGCGCTGAGCAAGTGTACCAAGTATGCAACGCCACTGGGCAACATCCGCGTAAACTTGGAGATTGTTGACAGACTGCGAGGCTCTGGCAGATGGCATACAATGAGAAAGGACGTTGACGAGGAGGAACACAGTCTCGAGATGCACCTGCCCTACATCTACAAGACGTTTGAACGCAAAATCAACCAGATATCGCTTGTTCCAATCATGGTCGGCGGACTGAACTTTGAGGCGGAGCAGTACTATGGAGAGATTCTTGCGCCTTATTTGGCAGACCCGGAGAACCTGTTTGTCATTTCGTCGGACTTTTGCCATTGGGGCAGCCGTTTCCGATACACGTACTATAGGGAGCAAGGGCCCGCAGACAGTGTCGCGCGGCCAGTCAATCTGAAGGCTCACGGCAGCCGGCCGGCAGGAACTCCGATCTGGGAGTCTATCGAGCGACTCGACCGGGACGGAATGGAGACCGTTGCCCAGATGGACCACGAGGGCTTCCGGCGCTACCTCGATGCAACGCAAAACACAATCTGCGGAAGACACCCGATTGGCGTGCTGCTTGCTGCGGTAAACAAGTTGTACCCAGCTGCAGAAGGGCCCGAGGACGGCGAAAATCCACGACTGCGGTTTGTCAAGTACGACCAATCAAGCAAGGTTCTTAGTCCGTCGGACTCTTCAGTCAGCTATGCATCGGCCTATTTGTACTTGCCAAACTGATTTTCGATACTCGGGCTTGGCGATGTCCTTCATACATCTGTCTACATTCGCTTAACCCGGGGGCCTGCTGCTAGTGGAGAAAGCATGCAAACACACACACACACACACATGCACACACGCATCAGCAAGCGAGTGAGAGTAAAGAATGTAGCATGTGTCTCTACATTGTTTGCTACAGGTTAATATATGCTCTGCCAGGCCAATGCTGCTGCTGTTGTTGTTGTTGTTTCTATTGCTATTGTCGAGTTGTATACAGTGTTAGTGTGGGAATAATAGCTACCACCGCCTGGTAAGCGATACAGCTTTACCTCTCACATACACATATTCAGAATGAAACGAATGGCTGTTGCTCACACATCCTCTAGGATAGATTAGGGAAATGCGCGCATGTTGCACGCGTCGTGGTCATTTGTTTTTTCCGACACGATGAGAGGTTATCAGGCCAGCATGTATTTTGCACAAATACGGCAATTGCTTTTCTGGAGGAGAGACACGGTAGCGAGCAGCATGTCAGCCGTATCCGAGGCACGCAAACAATAGCTATACCGGGACATGCAACAAGTCTCGAGGCTCGACAGCAGCGCGTATTCTCTTCCTCCGCCATGTGCTGTTGCCTACCAAAAATTGAGTGAAAGAGAGAGGGTGTGGGGATAGCGGCATTTCCCGACTGAAAAGGTGCACTCATCTCAATCAATATGCAATAATGGCGTTGATGGGTGGCTTTTGCACTCTCAGGAAGAGAGTCAAGCTGGCAGTACATTATTCTATTCACAGGCACTGCAAGATTCCCGTTCGGAAGATTTAAGGTGGGTTGGTCAATACCGCTCTGGGACCACGTGTTTGTTCTCTTTGGCAATTGTCTCTCTCTCGCCTCCCTTTCTGCACCTTCATTTTTTTTCTTGCTTCCTGGTTGTGTGCCATTTTAAAGGACGCCAAAAATCACCGCTCTTCCTTTTCAGCATCTTTCTGCCTTTCTTTCGCGAACGCATAAAAAGCCACACATCGTGCCTCAGCACACACCACCACCCCCTCAGTTATTCCCCCCTGATTCTATTCTTTCTCCTTCCTTTTTCCCTCCTCACACATTTTATCCTCCACCTTTATATACACCAAATATAAGAAAAATGAAAAGTGCCGGGTCTATAGCAGTTACGCCTACTTCGCCCAGCGCCGAACGCCCAGCAAGCAGCGCTACTGCGCGTATCGACGGCCTGACGTCAGCGGAGCGCGAGGAGATGGTCAACGAGGCCGAGTGGGGATTCCGCACCTGGCTTCGCGAAAGTGGTCCGCAGATGGGCTATGTGCTGTACCCCAGCACGCGCCAGATCCTAAAGTCGCTCCAGACACTCTATACCACGCTCGACGGCGTAGACTTTTCAGACATTGCATTGTGAATACGCTGCTTGAGCGAAGCAACACTGCAAATCTGGCCAAACATGTAATATTCCAACTCTACACAAAAGAACTCCCCGACAAACGCACATCCAACACCACACAATGGCACATTGGCATTTTTCCATATTTAATTCTTAATATAAAAAGTTTATTCCTATTGCTTCTTTACATGCGCGTCCGTCTCAGTATCAGCACCTGCCGTGTCCGAGTCCTCTGTCGGACTCTGCTGCGCTGACCAGAACTTTTCCAAGTCGTATGTTTTCCGCGCCTCAGGCGTCATGATGTGGATGATGAACGATCCCAGGTCGACCACCATCCAGTCGTCGCTTTCGCGCCCATCAACGTTAATGCCAGTCGGGCTGCCCTTTGCCCGATTCCGTTCCTTGATAGCCTTAAGCAATCCCTCAGCAATTGCACGCATGTGTCTGGTACTCTTGGCCTCCGCAATGACCATCTTCGCCGTCCAGTCACACCGATCAGCAACATCCAGCACCGTTATGTCCGTCTCCATCTCTAGGACCGCCCGACACATGTCAAACAGGCTACCCGCAGCAAAATCGCTCACATTGACCACCGGTCTGCCAAGGTTTGCAGCCGCACGTCGCTGCCACAACGGCTGGTCACTCTGCTCCTCTGTAGTTCCGAAACTCGTATCGACATACCAGGAATCGTCGCCCTCGATCTCTTCAACCTCTGCCTCCTCTTCGCTCTCCATAGCCTCAAACTCTGGATACAGCCCAGGGATCGACTGCGGATCAAGCCTCTCAACCTCGGGTGCCAGCTGCTCCTCGCTGCTCTCGTCAGTCTCCTGCCGCTGGTGCTCAGCCACCTCCTCGCGCACATCGTCCTCTGCCTGCTGCCGCTCGACCTCCCGGTCGATTCTGCGCTCAGCACGCACCCATGACGTCGCTGTGCCGAACCTTCTCAAGTCATTGAAATGACACCCAGACAATTCGCTGGCATGTCTATATACACGCGGCAACCCTGTACAACCAGACGCAGCCGGGACACGTAGTCCAAGAACAGCCGATGCTGCACGACGTTGAACGAGCCTCCACATTTCGAGAATTAGAAACCTAACAAATAAAGCTGAGCAAAGACAGGCAAAAACTTGCTGTGCACATTTTTAGGCTGAGAGTGAGAAATACTGATTGTGCAATCTGATCTGATCTCTCAAAAATGCGCAGCTTTGGCGTTGTTCATGTTGCCGATCGGCAAGCAGCAGCGCACAATATCAAAACCAATATTGAATCGCACGCGCTAGCACCAGGCGGACCCTTAGCCATCTATGACTCTTCAACCGGTCCCAACAGTTCCACCTGTGCACAATAGAACCGTGCTCGTAATGATTAGATGGCGTGGTGCCCGGCTTGAATGCAGTCTCTATATGCAGGGTACATGAGGTGCGCAAATTTGATGCAGAACACTACGGATCCATTGTGTGTGGTTGCTCTCTTGTAAAGTTTTTCATTGCTATCAGCCGCACACAATCAAACATCAAGCAAGCCAATGTTGTTAGGAGCGAATACACGAGGTTATTCTCTCGAGAATGTGTGTCATACGTGTGTCGCTAATCAGTCGCGTGTCCCCAACATCAATGGCAGCCACCACTGAATAAGCAAAGCATGCCAAGTTGGATCAGTCCGCCATTGCTAACCCGGCAATGGCGTTCCCTGTACGTCAGGATATATAAACTCAGTTTAGCCTGGATGTCGAAAAGAATCATTTCGGCTCTACTTCATATCGCTTCCATTTCTCAATTTTGCTCTACTAAAAAGAAACCTTTATCATGTCTTCCGAATCCGACTCTAATATCCACCCCGACAGCTGCACTTGCAAAATAAGATGCAAATGTCCGGTTTGCGAGCGCAACATAAAGGAATGCGAGAAGGATGCCGTGGACTATGAAATCCTGGTTGTCTGCAGAAAGTGCGCTCCTCTCGTCGATGGTCCATAAACGCTTTTGCGCCGATGTCGACACAGCCTTTCATTCCCACTGCATACTCCTTTTCAACAAAATTATTCGTACAATAAACAAAGTGTTTCCTTTACAGCAAAGATGTCTGATGCTCCACCACGGCCATCATGATATAAAAGTAAGCCTGGACATCTCTTTCCAAAACCTACCTAATCGTTCAGCTAAACAGCTTGTATTCAACACTATGTATTTCTCGTCTAATAACAACGCTCATCCAGGAGCATGTAGCTGCAATACAAAACACACATGTACCGTATGCGGTCGTGCCATTAAGGAGTGCGAGCAGAGTGATGTGCAGTACAACAGCGGGCAGGTGTGCGGACAGTGCTTTACTCTGGTGGCCAGTCTGGTCAACATGGGCAAAGGCACACATTAACATCGGCATTCAAATGGTGTATATTTCTGTCTAATATATAGAGGTGTATGCTCAAGAAGAAAAGGGAGGGGTGAATGAAAGTGTAGGTGATAATGTACAGGGTAGGATAGTGTAGGGTTAAGGCGGTTTCTAATGGTGCTCGTTGTCCGACTCCTCCTCCAGGATAATGCTCACCGGACGCCCGCTGCCCAGGTAGCCGCTGCCGCTTCCCTGCTTGGTAAACTTTGGAACCGGGGGCATGGGCGAAAGTCGTTTCTGCGAGACAGGGCTTGACGGCATGGCCAGAATCTCGTCGATCGCGCGATTCACGGCAACAGCCAGCTCGGCAACAGAGCTGTTCGGATACGCAGGGATAAGAATCGACAGCGCGCGCTCGCAGACTGCATAAAAGTCGGTTGATTCAGGTTCGACCAGGCCATTCGGGTACTCTGACAGGATCTGGCGTAGCACGGCATGCGAGTTGGCCAGAAGCGTGTCGCTGACAACAACCGACTGGAGATTCAGCGACGAGGGCGTCAGTGGAGGAAGCGCAGTGCCGTCTTCTCCGCCGCTGCCAAATGTCAGGCCGAGACCACTGCCAGTGATGGCGTCGCGGTAATGTCTGCGCGAGGAGTCTGACGGATGCTCAACGATCGATTCTTGCTCAGCCTCTGAGTCCGACGACAGATCGGCGTTGACGTTCCTCTCCTTTGCCGAGCTCAGGCGACGCAGGTAGTTGTTCTTGATTGCCTCAAAGTTTGCCGGCTTCTGCACATTGGCTTCCGCCGCAGCCCGCTGCGCAGTCAGCTGCTCTGGCGTATACCAGACCCGGTTCATCGAAAAGAACGCAGTAGCCGGGATCCACACGTGGTAGAAAGGCACAGCCAATGCGCTGTAGACCAAGAAGTATATTGCCAGATGCCACTTGCGCGCAAGCAGGAAGAGGATCACCGTGGCTGCCAGGAACGCACCGGTTAGCTCGGACACAACAATGGCAGGGCTGTCGCCAAAGATCGAAATGACCAGCTCGAGATACAGCATGCACGCAGCAGCCGGAACCATGAATGGGAACAGCATGTGCGCAAACATTATCGGCCACGTACGCTTGAGCATGCGGCCGCGCTGGATGTCGAATAGCGTTACCAGCCGTGTGCGGAACCACTGGCGCTCGTACGGGTCGAACGCAACCATTCGCGCCTGCGTTACTTCGACTTCGGCGCGCCCGTTGGACTCGAATGCCCAGCGGCACTGCGGGAATCGACGGACCATGCGCGGGACAAGAAGGCAGTCGTTCGCCGGCCATGTTCGGTGTCGGCAGCGGACTGATGTCTTCATAAGCGAGTCGATCGACGATACCAGATTTTCGTCGCCTAAGCACCGCGATCCATCTTCGAGGCGGACGCGGTACATCGTAAACAGCTGATCTAGAGGGCAGGTGACGTTGCTTAGACTCTCACAGATCGGGGACACAAAGTGGTGTAGGTAGAATTCGAAGAAGTGCAGCAGCTGTGGGAGCGTTGCTGGCCGTCCAACGGGATAGAGCGTCCCTGACAGCGCAATGATAGACGGGTACCGCTGCATGCGCGCAACAAACTGGGTGATTGCCAGCGGATCAATCATGATGGCTCCGTCGAGCATCAGGCAGTATGAAATGTCAGATGGAGGATACCCAAGCAGAGACATCTGCACCTCGAGCTCTTCGTCGAGGAAGATAGTCTTTGGTGCTGGTGCTGCTATTGCACCCGCTGTCGACGTTGAAGACGATGGCGAGTGTTTAGAGTCGGCACGAACGCTGCGGAAAAGATTCAGAACCATCATCAGCGAGTCGACGCGTCCCTGGTACGCCTCCTTTGCGGCAACAACGTAGGCAATGCGATGGCGACCACATTCGTAGAAACCGGCGTACACGCGAGCAGCGCTAAAGCTTCCACCGCCAACATCGCCGCCTCCATATGCGCCATAGAACTTGGGGTCACTTGCATGCCCGCTGTGGGAGAGAACTCTGAGAATGCTGTCGAGAACGTCCGGGTTGCCGTCGTTGATGACCCAGAGAAGCGTCTGCGAGTCTGGGTGTGCCGAGCGGGCAATTCCCTGGATCGTCCGCGTCAGCGTCTCGATGGGCTCGTTAAAGCAGGGGACAACAACTAGGACCGAGTTGTTAGGCGCCTGCTCAAGCGATGCAGCGCTGTCTTCATCCACGGCAAGCACGACTCGTCTAGCACGCACCTGCGCGTAGATCTCGGCAACGGCGAACCGCACAAACACGACAAGAAAGTACAGACCAAACGTGACCCATGCAACGATATTGGTGTTTGCACAGGCAAAGGGCGACTTGGTAGTCAATGTCGTGCCGCGTAGAAACAAGGCGTCCATGCACTGCTTGTAGAGCGACTCGTCCTTCAGGGATAGCGCGTGGAACTGCGTTGAGATGTCCTGTCCCGAATTGCTGATAAACAGCCGGGTCAGGCCTTCGGGGAGGAACATGGTCTCCCTGCGCAGAGTGCGGCTGGTGTCTACCGTGCCATTGTGCACCACCTCGTCAGACGCATACGTGACATACATCGATACGTCATATACATGATCGTCAATGATAACCCATGACGTGGTCGGCGATGCGTGGCGCTCGGTAACCTCGGTAGCGTTGATCTTTAGAACGCCAACCTTGCTACTCAAGAACTGGGGCCAGCTGCTAGTAAGGCAGTCCGCACCGCTAGTCTGCGGCGACTGCGGGAACGGACAGCGCTCAGGAAAGTTATCCGTGTCGCCTCCCGAGTAGAGCGTCGACTCTGAGCGCCAGTGCTCGATAAACTGCTCAGCCTCGTCGCTTGCCACGCACTTGCTCAGCAGCGTTGCAGTGGACGATGGCAGAAACTCGCGCATCTTTGGGTTGACCTGGCTGATCAGCGGAAACACCGACGAAATGTCGTAGCCAATGTACCCGTGCATCATGCGACCGAACGACGACTGCGACAGAGTAAAGTCGGAGACGATGCCGTTCGCAGCCACAAACTTGCGCGACTCGACGTTGTCGAGGGTGAACGTCTGGTCGGTGCTGCAGATGGCCTTGGGTGCCAGAACGCCCCACATTATAAACGCCACGCTGGCCAGCGCAAAGGTCAGCAGGAAGCCGATGTACTCGGTGAATGCGCGACCATCGCGCGTGCCAAAGCGGTTGTAGCCGCCAGGCATGGCAAATGCATGGATCGCCGACCAGATCCGGCTGACAAATCCGGCACCCTTGCGCGGCGGCTTGCCATCGTCGTCATCGGCGCCCTTGGGCTCGTCGGTGGCCATTGGAAAGTCGTAAATCTGGTTGTTGGCGGCAGCTGACCCTGGATCGGACAGGGACACGCCTAAATTAGCCTTGTTTTTCCGCCTCTTATTCTTTAGCAGGTCAGGCATCCACCAGTCACGCCGCTGGTGCTTAATTGGCGCCCGCTTTTGCATTTGCATTAGCTTTTGCTTCTGTCGCCGCTGCCGGCGCCTCCTGGCGTACCATGACGTGCCTTGGCTGGCTGCCAAGCCGCCCGAGCTAAAGCCCGAGCCCGAGGCCGAGCCCGAACCTGATGTTGAGCTGCTTCCTTGGCTTCTGTCTCTTCTCCTCTGTCGTTGCCGTTGCTGTTGCTGCTGCTGCTGACGAAGAATGGTGGATGTGCTGCCGCCAGCCGAGTACTCGGCGAGATCCAAGGAGCCGGATTCGGCACTGACATGGCCATTGTTCTGACGGTGCGTCTCATCGGCATTGTCTGCTGCACTATCCGGCACACGATGAAACATGTGTTGCGGGCTCTGCCCGATCTTGTGCTTCCGCCGGCCCCTGCCTCTGGACCTGCGCTCGGCCGAGCCAGACTCGTTCTCAGAAGCCGCCAAGACGGCCGATGCAGCGACCATCGGCGAAGGAGCGCCCGAGGCAGCGCCCGTAGATGACGACCCATGTATGCTGTTTTTGTACAGCAGCTGGGCGCCTGCTCCGCCGTCGCTGCTGCTTCTTCGCCGCCTCTGCGCCACAATGCGTGCCAGACGCTTGGACCTGGAAGCAATGCGGTTCCCGTATTTATCAATTACGCTGTCTATCCGCCACCCATGCTGTTCGCGTGGCGCAAGCTGCTCGCCGCCGTCGTCTACGCCGAGAACCTCGTCGTCGTCAAAGACATTGTACTCTATGGGACCGTTGGATGAGACCCGCTGGAACACGCGCTCCTCGAGCGGCGTGAGCGGCGATATTTCGTGTGACATTGCGGTGCGTGGTGTGCCTAGTGGCATTGACTCGAAGGTGAGCTCGCGCTGCTGGAGCGAGGGCGTTATCGATATGACCAGGGACGGGGCGCCCTTTACGCGCTGGCGAAGCGTGGACGGCGATGCTGCTGGGGTATGGCGCCCAACGCTCTGGTGCTGCAGTCGGCTGGCTAGTAGGCTGGTGCCGATGCTGGCCTCTGCTGATGTGGATTGCCGATGCCGAGGTGTCAGTGGGGATTCAGATACGCCAGCGCTGGTATCTCGGCCGGCTAAATATTGCATTTGAATAATACGTATGTGCAAGTGTGAAAAGAAAAATGACGATAATATGTGGATTAGCTTGTATGTCTCATAGTCAAGGCCAAAGCATTACATAGATAGACACACGCACAAAAATAAAATAAGAAAACAGGCAAGCGGAATAAAGAAAAAAAAAAAGAAAGAGATGTTCGGATGCTCAACACACTAGGGCAACATGTGCACAAGTGAGGGTATGCGCAGTCTGAGCACGCGTGTACTAAGACGCCTAGAATAGAAATGAAAAGGTTTGTGCTGGATTCGGTTTCCACAAGATAATTCAGGCATCCATTCTACAAACAAACAAGCACAGTCTTTATACAAAATGGAAGAAGCAAAAAAAGGCCAGACAGAGGCTGGAGAGCAATACAAATAAATGAGCAAGTACACAATCCCCTCCTTCCTACTTGTCTTTTGGAGAAAGGCAGAGAATGTGTGGAGAACCGATGCAAAAAACAGTTTTCAACAGAGTGGGAGAGTGAGTGAGAGAGCTGGCTGACAAGAGCCACAATG
The DNA here is from genome assembly GCA_027574685.1 of Coemansia erecta. Lineage (NCBI taxonomy): Eukaryota > Fungi > Kickxellomycota > Kickxellomycetes > Kickxellales > Kickxellaceae > Coemansia > Coemansia erecta. The sequence goes on from JANBOJ010000148.1 coordinate 30,624, forward strand.
GCACAGAAAACCGCTGTTTTAGGTTGCTGGCAATTGGCAATAGCGTCCAATTAAGAAGATGAAAGCATGCTGGAGCGTCTTCTCTGCCCGTAGCCACAATCTGCAGCTCTGCACAAAGAACGGACACAAACACGGACATTAGTGCCAAAAAAAAAGAGGGAGAGAGAGAGAGCGAGATCGCGCAAGCGTACACATACCTTCTGGCGTCTGTTGAGCTCCTCGTACGTCATCCTGTGTGCTATTTTGATCCTGCGGTGTCCGTAGACCCTGGGCAGCGCGAATGGCCGAGCTGCTACTGCGTGTGGAGATGGGCGATGTGCTGCTGCCATCCCCAGCAGCGGCTTGATCGCTAGGCGCGTCCATCAGCAAAAAAAAGATGCCCGCTCCCGTTTTTTTCACTTTTACCGCCTTCGTTCCTGCGCGGCTACTGCTTTCTGTACTGAATTCCGATAGTTTCCTATTCTCACACGGCTGCAAACAAGGGGAGAATCCAGGGACGCTTCAGAGGGCGTATTCTTCCAGGTCATGAATTACAATAGAGAGAGAGAGGGGTAGGTGCGGATATTGTCTGTGCGCGGAAGATGTGTCGCCGTCTAGAGAGGGGAGGAGGAGGGGCGGCCAGGCCGTCGCCAAATATGAATATTAATAGTGGCAGGCAAAACGCAAGGAAATAGAAAAAGTACAAGATAAAATAGAATAATAGTCCGAGCTGTGAACCGAGAAGGAGACAAAAAGAACGAATGGTGTTTTGATAAATGACTGGGAAAACCGAAACTGGTAGAACCAAGATGGAAAAATCAGAGGGGCAGGCATGAATTTCGAGTTTTGGACAAGCAATGCATCTCCTGCGCTTGTAACAGCAAAGAAGAGTAAAGAAAAAGTAATCCTACGCATCTGCGCCAATCATGTCGACCCACTTGCGGCCCTCGAGCAGGTCGACCAGGCCGTCCTTGATCTCGCGCGCCTTGCCGGGCCCGTCGCGCGTCATGCTCGAGTATATCTGCACAGCCGAGGCGCCGGCCCTGGCAAAGGCGAGGGCGTCGGCGGCCGAAGAGATGCCGCCGCAGCCGATGATCGGGATGCGGCCGCGCGTCAGGCGGTACATGTCGCGCGTGGTGGCCAGCGCCAGGTCGCGCAGCGGCGGGCCGCTCAGCCCGCCCTCCTCCCGGGCACCCTCGCACTGTGCGATGCTCTGCGGCCGGCTGCGCGTCGTGTTGGTGGTGATGATGCCGTCGACGCGGTAGTCCAGCGCCATCTGGGCAATCAGCCGCAGCTGGTCGGCGTCGTTGTCCGGCCCGATCTTGAGCACCACGGGCGGCCGGTAGTCGGCCATGGCGTTGCGCGCCTGCACCACCGCCCGGATGGTGTTCTCGAGCACGGCCACGTCCGACGCCGCCGCGATGTTCTTGACGTTGGGGCAGCTGACGTTGATCACCACGTAGTCGGCGTAGGGGCCCAGCGCCCGGATGCCGCCGACGTAGTCGTCGAACGCGTCCGCCGCAGCCGCCTTGTTCTTGCTCAGGTTCACGCCGAGCAGCCGGTCGCCGCGCGCCGAGCGGTTGCCCGTGGCCGCCAGCGCCGCCACGGTCTCGCCCTGCCGCTGGCTCTGCGCCGCCACCAGCCGCCAGAACCGCGAGCGCAGCCGGTCGCCGCACACGCCGACGCCGTCGTTGTTCAGCCCCATGCGGTTGACCGTGGTGCCCGCCTCGTCGACGCGGAACAGCCGCGCCTTCGGGTTGCCGGCCTGCGCCGCCGGCGTCACGCTGCCGACCTCGACCGACCCGAAGCCCAGGCCGAACAGCGCATCGACGGCCTCGGCGTTCTTGTCAAAGCCGGCCGCCAGCCCGACCGGGTTGCTGACCCGCTTGCCCCACAGCGTCAGCTCGAGCAGCCCGTCGTCGTCCCGGCGGTCCACCGGGTGCAGCCCGTGCTTCAGCGAGAACACCGCCAGATCGTGGGCCGTCTCGGCGTCCAGCAGCCGCATCAGCGGCGTCGTCACGTACTTGTGCACGCCGGCGCTGGCGTCCGTCGCGTACAGGTAGCCGAGGCCGCCGAGCGTCAGCGTGCCCGCGGCCCACACGGCATTGCGCACGGCTGACGGCGGCTGCGCCTTGCTGCCGAACGCGCGGCGCCCAAGACCCCGCCTCGCGTGGCTGGCGCCCGAGCGAGCGGCGATTCTGAACATGTCTTGTGGGTGGGAAATGTGAGGGAATGGAATTAAAAGAAACAGAAAGGAGGCTGTAGATTCAAAGTGCGAGAGAGCAAAGAGCGCAGAAGCAGAAAAAAACGAAAGATAAAGGATCGAAATCTGGGATCACAGTCGGGCGGGCGCTCCACGTGCGCGGATGATTCTCTTGACGGCCTCGACGGCCTCGGCCTCGCGCCCAATCTCGACCTGCACGGCGGCCATGCCCAGCCTCTCCGCGGCGCGCAGGTTCTTGCCGATGTCGTCGAGAAACACAGCCTCGGCCGGGCGCACCTCGAGCAGGTTGCACGCGTGCAGGTAGAAGCGCGGATCGGGCTTCCTCAGCCCAACCTTCGTCGACTCGACAAAGTGGTCGAACAGCCCGTCGAACAGCGCGCCCCGCATGTCGTCGGTAGCGTCGCCGCTGAAGTTGTTCGTCAGCGCCGCCACGCGGTAGCCGCGCCGGCGCAGCCAGCGGATGAGCTCGACCACGGGCGCGTTCGGCTGCCGCGCCACGTCCATCATGCGCCGGAACAGCACTGAGCCGTTGATGCTTGTCTTCGACGGCAGCACCATGTGCACGTCGAGGCTGCGGCGCTCGAGGTACGCGCGGTACGCCGCGTTGTTGGCCGCCGTGTCGTTGAGCTCGCCCGTCCACCGGTCGATGAAGTCGTCGTGGCTTATCTCGCCGCGCTCGTACTGCTGGAACGCCCCGTGGTCGCCCAGCTTGGACAGCGCCACGTTGATGTAGTTGGCCGGCAGCCCGTTCGAGCGCTCGTACGCCGATATCGCCAGGAACGGCGACCCGACCACCACGCCCCCGATGTCAAATATCACCGCCCTCACATTGTCCTTGCGCCCCGGTGCCATGGCTGTGTGTCTCGGAAGTAGCGTCAATAGTAGCAAGCAAAATAATAATAATAGCTGTTCTAGTGCTGCTGCGAAGAAAGGAGGGGGAAAGTAAAAGAGAAAATACCTACGGCCCGCGCTCATGTGAAAGGAACGGGCCTCAGCTGCTCGCCTCCGATTTCTCGGGCCCTGCGCCATCCGCGGCCGCTGCGCCCGGAGCACTGACGAGCCGGCCGACAGCCACGTACTTGCCGGCAAAAAACCCGGCCCACTCGTCGAGGCTGTCCTTTTCGGACGGCTCGAGGTCGTCCAGCGCGTCCAGCGGGCCGTCGAGGTCCGCCAGCACCTCGGCGCCGAAGCTCGACAGCGCCAGACCCCTCGACGCATCGCGCCCGGCAAAGTTGGCATACGGCCCGCCCGGCCCGTAGAACCCGCGGCCCTTGGACACGTCGTACACCGTGCCCTTGACCGCAATATACAGCGCCGTGCCCTCGTCGCGCCCGTCGAACGCCGCCAGCTCGCCGGGCGTAAAGTCGCGCTGCGCCGGCGTGTCGCTTACCGGAACCTTCTTCATCGAGAACGGCTCGGGGCCCTTGCTGGCGCCCATCACGATGCTGCGCACGACGAAGAACGCCGCGAGCGCAAGGAACCCGAGTGCCACCGGGTTCTCGAGCGTGCGCGAGAGCGGCTCGAAAACCCGCAGGAACGACTGCTGCCCAGGTGGTGTCTGGCTCATTCTGTGTGTGTGAGTAAATACGCTCTATGTGGGAAACTTTGGTTTTGAGATTCGAAGCGGACAGGAAGAAAGAGAGAAAGAGAGAGAAAAGCAGAAAATTCAGACAGTGCTGCGGTACACAGTAGAGAGAAAAAACGTCACACGCAAGCAAGCCTTTGGCAGCTCATTAATCCGGGGTGAATGTATAAAGTCGATCTGGGATCTGGATGCTGCCACCAGTGCACTTCAATCTGATTCAATTGATACGTGGACAGCGCTGTCGCGCCCTTAGTGAAAAGCCTAGTTCAGGTCGGTCTCGGCAATCTCGTGGAGGTATGCGCCCAGCAGCTTGATGCCTTGGATGTAGTTGCGCTTGTCAATCTTCTCGTGGATCGAGTGCGCGCCGTCGTCGGCCGCGCCCATCGGCAGCAGCAGCACGTTGACCTTGAGGTTCTCCTCGAACGTCAGCGTCACGGGAATCGACCCGCCCTCGCGCGTCAGATCCGGCTTGACGCCGTACACGCGCTCGGTCGCACGCGCCGCCGCCACAAAGTTCGGGTGGTTGGGCGACGAGTACCACCAGCGCCCGCCGTGCGTCTCGATGACGCGCATGCGGTTCTTGCTGCCCAGCTTGGCAAACTCGCTCTCGACGTACTTTGTCACCAGCTCGGCCACCTTGGCCGGCTCCATGTTGGGCACCGTGCGGAGCGAGAACTTGCCGCGCACGCGTGCAGGGATCACGGTCTTGTCGCCCGACGCGTAGAACGCGCCCTCGACGCCGTGGATCGACAGCGTGGGGTAGCGCCACCGGTGCTTGAGCGTCGCGCGCTCGTCGTCGTGGATGATGACGTCGTGCTTGAGATCCGTCGCCAGCGCCTTGTGCGAGAACTCGAGGCCCTCGTACGTGCTCTCCTCCTCGTCCGTCACCGCCATCACCTGGTCGTAGATGCCCGGCACCTGGATGCGCCCGTTGGTGTCGACAAGCCGCGAGAGCAGGTGCACAAGGTCGACCATCGGCTCGTGCACCGTGCCTCCGAACACGCCCGAGTGCAGGTCGGCGCCAGGGCCCTCGACCTCCAGGTGGAAGTAGCTGACGCCGCGCAGACCGTGCGTCAGGCACGGCTTCTGCGTGCCCAGCCAGTAGTTGTCGCTGATGCACACCACGTCGGTGCCCTTGAACCACTTGTCGGCCTCGTCGACGATGATTTCATCCAGCCCCTCGCTGCCGCTCTCCTCCATGCCCTCGAAGCAGAACTTGAGGTTGACCGGGAACTCGAGTCCGGCCTGCTTGTGCGTCTCGGCGCAGAGCAGCCAGCCCAGGACCGGGCCCTTGTCGTCAGTCGAGCCGCGCCCGACCAGCCGTCCGTCCTCCTTCTCGACCAGCGTGAACGGGTCAGTCTCCCACCCATCCTCGAGCAGCGCCGGCTGCACGTCGTAGTGCCCGTACACCAGCACCGTCTTCTTGCTCGGGTCGTTTCCGTACTGCCCCAGAATCACCGGCGGCAGATCCAGAATCTCGCCATGGAGGTCCTGCTTGCCTGGGTCCACACGCTTGCACTGCGCGCCCAGCGCCTCCCACCGCTCCTGCAGCCACTCGCCCATCCGCACAACCTCGCCGCGCTTGGACGCGTCGCCGCTGACACTCGGAATCGCCACCACCTCGCGCAGAGTCTCGATGAACTTTTGCTGGTTCTGGTCGACCAGGTCAAAGTACTTTTCAACGGTGTTTGCCATACTTAGTTTATGCCTGCTCAGATAACAAGACGAGATAAATCTGCGTTTGGAATAAAATAGAGAAACAAGCGAGGATTGGGGCGAACACTCGAACACCACGCTCCTTTTGTAGCCTTGATGACGCAGTGACGACACTTGCCCACCAATCCGCGTGATGGAGGGCCGAAAAGAGAAAGAATGCATTTCCGACTAAAGCAAGACCTCGAAGAATGAGACGAAAAAGGCACATTAATTTGCGAGTCATTTTCCCACGATGGGTATGCACGCGAGACAAGGTGACTCAAGAACGGGCTGGCGCTGTAATGGGAGACACAGATCTAAAAACGCACTAGAACTGTTACCAGCATCCAAATGGCCACAGCTGTACCGACGGTATCAATCGACCTAGCAACAGTTATCGCCGGATTTGACATGCAGCCCTGCAATCTGCCCAACGCGTCGGCTACTTACAGCTTGTATGTACGAGAGATATGCTAAGCCGAAGATCAAGAGATGCCGTGTTATGACATGCTCTTGAACACTGGCTAACTTGATGCTGATACATCTATTAATCGAAGGATATTTGGGCAACGAGTTTTGTATAGCTTTGGTATAAAAACAGAATAAGCAGCCGCTTAGTCGCGGATGCTTGTTTTTTAGAAACATAAATTTAAAACAAAACTCTCTTGTAAAAACGTAGCACAGCTTTTAGAAGGTGGCTCTTTGTTTTGTACACATCCCAGAACACAACCTCAAAAAGATACAGGTCTCTGATTACGATGCCCTGATCATAAGGTAAACAAAGCACACTGATATTTGCGCCTGTATAACATTCTATTAAAAATACTAACCTCACTTTAGTCTTGTGCATAAAGGCAAGCTCGAGACATGCCATTTTTAAATTTATTCTACCTGTCCTCTTATAACACTTCTAGTTTAAAACAGTTAAAATGATTTCCGTACCCTTCGTGGTCTGTGTGCTCCAAGCGTTTTTTGATACCGTATCGGTATCAGTGCCTGCCGACGACCATTCCTTCATCTCGGACAGCTGTCTGTCTAGGCCTATTACTGCTCTTGCGGTAATCCCTTCTCACTTTAGCTCGGCGAGCACCCCCGTATCTATTATCGCGGTATGCCTACGTACAGGGTCTTCAATAAGCTCTACATTGAATGTGGAACTGGTATGTGCACTGGTGGTTTGCCTCTTGCCCAGATTGATTGTGTAGCAGTGATCATACGAACGAGGGGCTCTCTGCCGCCGAAGAGAGGTGGGAACTGGTGAAGCGTCGCCGCCCGGTCCGCAATAGCAATACGCACGCAAATAATACTCAGACAGCACAGTCGCTGAAAACTCCTGCAATAGATTCTTTATCAAGAACTCAGCAGAAGACCCGGCGTGCTGGCGGCCGCAAAACAAATCTGCGGTTTTTGAGCATCTGTCTCATCTAAACCCACAGGACGAGATGGACAGATAGCGACCCTCTACGAAAAAGCTTCCTTTCTTCTTGACGCTCTATGATTAATGTATTATAATGTTATAACTTCAAATAAACAAACAACCGGTTAGTTGCGGCGACTTGCACTTTTATACTTTAAAACTTATAAACCCAGCTGCTGAGTTGACCTCTGATCAGTAGATACATCAGTTCCGAATTAGCCAGTGTTCAAGGACATGTCACACTGCGACATCCCCTGACCCTGAATTACCCGACGACATTGCTTAGCAGGACCCCTTATAGCGGCAGCTACAATCAAATAATCTGTTTGTTTAACAAAAACTAAACATTCATGAGATGTAGATCGATGTCAAGAAACGGATAAGATACTCGGTAGCTGCTGGTTGTCAATACCCAACAGGCTGTTTTACTTGAAGCGGAGTGAAACTGCTAGACTGCTAGACTTGTTATCAAACACCTACCTATTATACTGCCCTCCGGTATTGAACCCAACAGCGGCCAGTTCTGCTCCGAGATCCCGATTTCGAAAATATGCAACAATATGACTCGGCTCGGAAATCAGTGTCTGATCAGCTCATCAAGCCGAATCGCTGTGGTTCCTAAACGTTTTTTGGCCAAGAAAGTGGTAGTCGTCGCACTGCTGCTTGTTTGTTTTGTTTGGAATAAAAATCTTTTTTATTTATTTAGCATTCTTCTCTTTGTTTATGGCGACGCCCTTGCTCTGACTTCTTGTACCTTTTTTATTGTCGTTGTTACCTTCCCCCCCTCCTTTCTTTTTTATTTACAATGTTTAACCTTCAAGAGCAGCTTCTCAAGCTGCAAGAGGACGAGGTCGAAATACATTCAGAATTTGAATTCAACAAGGTCGACGCAACTATAGCCAAGCGCACGCTCAACAGCCTCACAGACAAGCTTGTCGTCAATGGCCAGAACATCAACGAGCCCGACACCTTTGACCTCCTCCAGTGCTTTGCCCGCGACCTGCCGGCAATCGAGCCCAAAATGATTGCGCGTGCGCTGGACATGCTGGTCACCGGCTTTGATAACGAGATCAAGGCCCTTGCCAACCTGCTCAACACGCCCGGCCAGGACCCGACAGTACACTCCGAGTCGCTCGACAGATACGCATTTGTGTTCCAGTGGATTATTGAGCGTGGCGAGTCTGTCGTTTCGCAGTCGAGGGCAGCCACGGCAGCAGCAGCCTCAGATAAGGCCAAGGGTCGCAAGCGCCGCGGTGTTCCGTCTACTGTTGGGTCGAGCAGCGGTGCAACCGTCTCGGATGTCGTTCCTGGATGGAAGGGCAAGCTCGCTGATCTATATGCGCTTCTCCAGCAGCTGCTACGGATGCCACTTGGCCGCGTCTGGAATTCGGCACCGGAGCGCGACACAT
>JANBOJ010000149.1:0-37958 GCA_027574685.1 Coemansia erecta
GACGTGGCCAATGACGACGACGTTAACGTGGTTCTTCTCTTTTCCCATTGTGACTAGCTACAGGCGGTGGTGCATAAATGAATAAAATGGCAGTTTAGTATAAGCTGTCTCTCTCTGCTGGTTTGCGTATAGCAAGGACGAAGCCATGGGTTTGGAGCTATCGAATTTAGACCCGTCGCATCCATCGCCAGAGCTCATTCTGCGTGAGGAATGGATGCGCATCCGGAATAGCTCGAGTATCCGGATGGATTCGACAGTCAGCCACTCAGTCAGACCAAGCGACGATTGTATGGATGGATGGATGCGACACGATATACGATGCGATGGATACGCAAGCACGAGCTACACATGCACGCACAACACGAATGCCTGCACCGAAATATATATTAAAGAGACTCACCTTTTTCACGTATAAACTGATATTCAGAAGGAGCGAATGCAAAGAAAGAACCCAAGTCGGCGGAGGGCGGCCGAGTCTGCCGCTATTTATATGGGCGCCGCAACGCACCGCCTCTGTGTTTACATTTTCTGTCCCCCAACTATTTTTTCCCTTTCATCCATCTCGCTGGCGATTGGCTGGCGCAGAAAATTTTTGTCTTGTTTTGTGCCATTTTCGAAGCAAGAGTGCATGTTTCGCTTCGATTTTATTTGGCACGAAGGGACAGAAAAAATTTTACAAATGTCTTGTGATTGGCTGCGGCCCGCTCTCTTGTGCCAGTGCTGTGCACAATCCCCAACACCACCCGAAGCAGCAGCAGCAGCGACTGCTTGCCACCTTGGGAAGCGAGGGAACACGGGGATGTTCGTGTGTGCCTGCGCTGCTGCTGCCGCTGCTGCGGTTCGGCCTTGCAGCACATGCAGTGATATCAGAAGATTATACTTCCGGCCGACTGCGGTGGAGCGACAATAACGCCCGATGGACCCCGAATGACAACGCCGCCTGTCGACGCGCCTTGGATGATCCCATGACCCGGACCAGTCAGCATCAATCCGCCAGCCGCAGCACCGAATTCAGGTCCAAGTCCAGTCCCGCCCGCTGCGCCGTAGTAGATTGCACCCTGTGCGAAAGCAGGAGGTGCTAGATACTGGGCGCACGCACTCGATGTGGCCAGAGTAGCAGCTAACAGTCTGGCAGCAAATGTCAGATACATTATATTGAGTTGATAATAATGATGTATATGGCATTGTTATCCATCGGGCTGTTGCCAGGCTCGCGCTTTTATACATTATCAAATACAGCTCTGATCTGGCACTGTCCGCCTTACATGCTCGTTCGTACACATGTTCCCACGCAGTAGGACCATGCCACTTGCGATCTTACTAACACAAGTACACTGCAAGCAAGTAGTCTAGCAATCGTATACGACGTGTTTATACATTAATTTGAAGAGCGCCAACTGCCTAATCGGCCGTATGGCTACTGTCTATCCAGGCGTGACATCTCTGCGTTCTCAGGCAGTCCTTTCGAGGAGCTGCCGGCAGATTTCATCAGACTGCATGCCTGCGATGCTAAACGAATCCACTGCTGCGTCGGCAAAGCTGATCTCGAGCTTTGGCATGCATGGCTCCCGCGGGAAGTTTACTGCGATAGGCAGGCTTGGGTTAGCGTACTGAATTCTCCGCAAATGCTCGCGCCAAAAGTGACGTGCCCCCGGAGCCCGTGTGCGTTGCGACAGAGTCAGCGTGACTGACTTGACCTTGGGCGAGACCCGCACTGCACCGAGCCCGGTCTCCAGCTGCGCCAGAATCTTGTCAATCTTCATTGCACCCGTGTAGAATAGTATAGCTACTGGAATTCGACAAAATGGATAGCACAAAAATGTTGAATTCACGAATCGAATTTCCCTGCCTTTATCGCCAAATAGCGGCTGATCAGTACTGGACCAGATCAGGTGGTAATCCAGCGTCCACGTTGTGGATTTTGATGGCCGAATGTGATTCGCTGTTACTGCCCTTCATTCTCTGCCAGCTTCTGAGCTTGAGCACCCGCCTTTCTTTCTTTCATTCAATATCAACCTAGACAAGCAGCTATCGCCTTATTATTTTATTTATCTCTCTCTCGAAATGGTCAGCCTTGTGTTTAGACATGGCAGCGGCCGACGCAGGGCAGCGCTGCTGCTCTTGTTTTGCCTGCTGGCATGCACGTTCCCATGCGCAAGCGCAGCGGTTCTTGGTATTGACTTTGGAACAGAGTGGTTTACAATTGCTCTTGCAAACCCGGGCCGTCCGCTCGATCTGGTTCTTAACCGCGACGCCAACCGGCAAACTGCGTCTGTAGTTACAGTCAATGGTCTTGAGCGCACCTTTGGGTCGAACGCCGTCGCGATTGCGCCCCGGTATGCCGCAAGCACGTTTATGGCAGTGCGCAACTTGCTCGGTGTCCAGTACGACTCGGAAGTTGCTGCCGAATACCGCCAGCAGTTTCCAAACAACATGATCCAGGATTCTGAGACTGGCACCGTAGCATTCCAGTACGGCACTGCTGCCAACGAGACGCTGACAGTGCAGGAGATTGTTGCAATGCAGCTTCGCCATGCCCAACAGCTTGTTAAGGAGAGCGAGGGCCTCCTGGTCAAGGATGTTGTTCTTACGGTTCCGTCGTTCTTCGACCGCACACAGCGCCAGGCAATGCTCGATGCAGCCACGCTCGCTGGGTTCCGCACAATATCGCTTGTCAACGACGGAAGCGCTGTTGCCCTCAACTATGCTATGAGCCGCAAATTCACAAAGGCCGAGACGCATCTGTTTTACGACATGGGTGCAGGCAAGACAGTCGCCACCGTTGCAAGCATAAGCTCGCGTAGCTCGGGCAAGCATTCAAAGACTAGCAAGGCTACAGTAATCAACGTCCACGCATTCGCATCCGACAAGACGCTGGGTGGCCAGGAGGTGGACTTTGCTATGCGCGACCTTTTGATCGAAAAGTTTGCAACCACCAGCTCGCTGGCAGCTAACGACGTCCGCAGCAGTGGTCGGGCGATGAACCGGCTTCTGAAGGAGGCCAAGCGTGTCAAGACCATCTTGAGCGTCAATACAGATGCAGTGGCATCGGTCGAGGGACTGGACCAGGGTATTGATTTCCGTGCCCAGGTCACCCGTGCCGAGCTCGAGCAGATTACCGCACCTCTTCTCGGCCGTGTTCGGGCACCAATTGATGATGTACTCAAGGCTGCAAACATGACTCTCAACGATATCGACTCGATTGTTTTAGTTGGCGGCGGCACGCGTGTTCCATTTGTGCAAAAGGCGATATCCAACGCGTTTGGCACAGAGAAAATATCGCGCAACGTCAACGCCGAAGAGGCCTGCGTGATGGGCGCTGTGTTTAAGGGCGCAACGCTCAGCAGCCACTTCCGTGTTAGAGACATGCGTCTCCGCGATGCCATGTCGCATGCTGTACGCGGTACGTATACAACCGAGTCCAAGTCGCTTCTCGGTAGTGCCAAGCAGGAGACTGTCTATCTGTATCCGGAATTCGGTGCTGTCGGTGCTCGACGTGTGATCCGCGATTTCCGCGGCTCGGATGTGACCTTTAACTTTGAGGCAAAGACCTCGGGCGAGAGCGGCGACTCGTGGCACCCACTTGCGATTGCCAAAGTCAGCGGTGTCTCTGGCGCATCGGGCAAGCTAAAGTCCAAGAGCGTCGTCAGCGACAAGCCTGAGGTTAAGGTGGTTGTCCAGACCAACGAGCTGGGCTTCTTTGAAGTCGTAAAGGCCGATGCCGCTTTTAATGTGACCAACCCTGCCTACACCCAGTACCTTGAGGACCTAGCTGCTTGGGAGAAGGAGTCTGCGGATTTTGCTGCTGGTACGACCGGTGCTGTTTCGGAATCCGAGTCTGAGCCGCAGAGTGCAGCCGATGGAGATGACAGCAAGACAAAGGCTAAAAGCAAGGCCAAGTCGAGCCTTCGCTCACGGCCTACTACGCAGCCCGAGACGGTCACTGAGATTGTTCACCTTGACCTTGAGGTCGACTATCTCGGCCTGATCAAGATGTCTGACGAAGCAATGAAAAAGTCGCGTGGTCTGCTCAAGCGCATGGACATGGACGACGATGCACGCAATGCCCACCACGGAGCGATCAACCAGCTAGAGACGCTAATCTACCACCTGCGAGACACAGTCGAGGATGACGATGTTATTGGAATTACCACCGAAGAACAGCGCAATGCTCTGGTGGAGGCAGTAAACGAGGCCGCTGACTGGCTTGAATCGCATGCCGAGTCTTCGGCTGTTCATCAGATCGAAGAGAAGGTTGCTGCTCTGAAGGATCTGGAAAAGCCAATCGTCTTCCGCAAACTGCAGGCTTCCAAGCGTCCCGAGCATATCGAGTCGCTACGCTCAATCCTTAGCCAGGCAGAGGGCCTTATTTCTGTATTCCGCAAGGAGCACACAGATGCCGAGCTTGAGCCTGTGGCCGACATTCTTCAGGAGCTTGAGGACGTGCTTGACGGCACGTCGTCGTGGATTGAAAGCATGGCATCCAAGCAGGAATCCCTGGAGTCCCATGCTGACCCCGTTCTTACTACCGATGACATGGACACCAAGGCTGTGGCAATTGAGCGCATCCTGGCCAAGCTGGTCGCAAAGAAGGTTAAGAAGGCCAAGCCAGAGACTCAGTCCGAGACCGAGTCTGCGACGAATGCCGACGATCAGGACGGCGAATCCGACGACTACCTTGATGACGACAACACAGCCGATGAAGCCCCCTCGACGCCGAATGCCGAGGAGAACGGTCATGACGAACTCTAACTGAGAACCTTACCACGTAGAACTATTTTTCTCCTATCATTGTACGAAATCAATTTTACAAGATGCCATTCTAAAAGTTTTTATGCTTTTGAGTGGCCTTCCAGGCAAGATAGTCTGTGTCTGGTGTGAGTAGCGTAACATCAGCTCTCCTTGACGCTACAGTACTGTGGACCGATGGAAGTACACATAACTTCCACTGGTCGGACACCATCTTAGCTAGCGAGTAGTCTGTGTCGGTTTCGTCAGAATATGAACCAGAAAGCGACCGAGCGTCAGCTCTGATCTCTGCAAGTTCGATCGATTCGCGGCTGCCAAGCGATACCTGCGATTCAAAATGGACTCTGCGTGTTCGCGTCTGTGTCTGCGTCTGTGTCTGCCGGGATGAATGGGTTGGTGCTGGTTTTGGGCTGATCCTGACATCGAGCTCAATTACTGACCATTCGCCATTGCGGTCGTCCCAGTCCCTCGGTGGATCGGTTGTATTGAAGTGAAGTCTGATTATATGCGAAAAGGCACAGTACGCTACAAACCATGCCACCTGTATTGCCGAGAAGACCGAAGTCGATGACCATACTACAGATGAGAACAGCAGTTTGGGATACGATGTAATCGCCATAATTCCGAGCTTGATGTCAACGTTGGCCGTGGCTAGCGAAAGCAGAACCACAATGGCCAGACAGATTACCGACGACAGAACAGTCACGCGCATAAGGAACATGGCGTCATTGAGCGTCTCATAGTGCACACGGGTGGCAAGTACGCCGCCATCCGGTATCAGCAGTGTTGCCTTTGGTCTGGGAAGCGAGTCAGGTGCCATGAGTCAGCAGTGGTATGCGGGGCGTATATAGGTTGGTTGGCCAGCTAAAAAAGGGATAGAAATATATTGATAGAGAGACAAGAGAGAAACAAGAGAGAGACAGGATTTGGTTGTACAGCAAGCCGACAACGTTATTCTAACAGCCGTAACAACAGCACATCAAATTTGCTACTGCGCCATCTAGTATAGTTCTTCACTAAGAATTCTTGACAGTACAATGTAAGCCAAGGCATTCTTTGAAATCTCGGATGTACAAGTGGCGGTCTGGTTGTGGTTTTGACACTTTTGGTGTTTGGCATATGAGTGGGATTAATACTTGACGTGTTGCTTATATATGCATATTTATGCCAAAACAGAAAACACGTAGGAACCAAGACAATTCCCGGTTATCTTGCAAACAGAGCTGGAGTATATGGATCAATAGAGACAGACTGCCCTAGTCAGTAATGACAGAGTTGATATATCCCAATAACCATTCTGTCTAATCTTCTAGACATTAATTCCTTGGAGTTGCCCGAATTGTGTATTGTGAGCATTCAAGGATCTAGTACCAGCTATCAATATCGATCTTTAAAATGCAGTTCTGAGAAGCAATCGTGCAGATGAGCATGTTCAGGATTTCTCGAAAGCTCTACCAGCTTGTTGCACCATCCAATTCTTTCGAGGCACCATGGTAGTCCCCCACTTACGCCTGGGGTCTTACCGCCTGGAGTGTCTAGACTGGGCGACAAAGGCAAGCCAAAATCGGAGCTTAAATAAATTATATCAAGAGTTTGCAGGTAGCACAGCCCTTTTCTGATTGCCACATGTTCCCCCGCGCGTGTCAACAGCCTTGGTCACCAGTTTTTGTTTGTTTTTCTCGTTACGAATTTGTTTTTTTTTGCTCACATTTCTAGCACAAGCACGCAGAATCCGCATTCCACCTAGCCGAGCACACGCATACGCAGGCGTCTTGCAACTTACTCGGCCGAAACGACAACTGCAGCGCTTGCTTATTCAGTTTTCTCCTCCTACCTTATACACAAATTCGCAAATGCTGTGGCCACTGCTGCTCTGCGGAGCAGCCAGCTTTATGGCCATACTTCGGCTGCTACACACATACGGCGACCGCAAGCGGTGCGCCTGGTACGTTCAGCTGGCGTCGGTCACAAGCTGGTACCTGCCATTCACAATTGTGTTTATTCTGCCCTTCGATTTCAGCTCGGTAAGCATTTGCATTTCTGGAGACACACCGTGCTTGCACGTCATACCACAACCAGCGCACTATATTGCAGTATCCAGGTTTGCGCTGTCACCGATTGCAGCCAGTATAGTGCGCATAATCACATGGGAGAGCCAAAGCACTAACTATTCATCAGAAATACACACTCTGTAGACGCTTTACCGCAAGTGCGAGCTGAACTGCGACGAGCCCCTTGGGTACATTAGCAGCGAGTTTACACGCAGGCTGTGGTTCCTGCTGTACTGGTTTATGTACACGCTGACATGGTAAGCTGCAATATGGTCAATTTGGGACAAAGGTCAAAATGCCCACATCGCTTTATGCATGTATTAATGTTAGCTAAAGCAACAATGCCTCTTCAACGCATGGCTCGCCGAAAAATGATAGGCTTGTTCTGCCGATAATGATGTCGTATGTGGACTCGGGCGCGTTCTCATTTAAAGACAGGCTTCGCGAGTCGGCGTGGAGCAACCTTCAGTTCTACGGGATCAGCGGCGTCGTCGGTCTGGTGCTTGTCGGTTACGTTGTATTGACTCGTCGTATTGTCGGGACTGACCTGGTCGCGTTTATGATGGCACTCGCAAACTTCTGGGGTCTGTTTTTGGTTATTACCTTCATGGGCTTCGGTCTGGTGTCCATTCCGCGCAAGCTGTGGCGCCAGGGAGACCTTGTGCTTGAGTTGTCAAAAATCCAGAGCCGCGCCGTTGCATACAAGGACAAGGCATACGACTCGGCGCTCGAGCTGTCGGACATTGTGCGCGAGGCGAATCTTGTCTCGTCACGCATTGGCTACAACGACGATTTGCGACACTGCGTTGACAAAATCATGGAGTACTGCCCGCGCACGGATGCAAACGGAATCAGGCCATCAACGCAGAACGCAACGCTTTCGGACCGGATACCGGTTGATATTACAGAGACCTACCTGGCAGCCCTGCACAACCGCATCAAAAAGGCGGTTCTGAAAGAGGAGCGCGATCGCTGGCGGTGGAATAGATCGGCCAGACGCGCCTTTTTTCTGCAGGACGCAATCGACTCGAGCGGAAACCCGCGCCGACAGCTCGAGTCCAATCTGCGCCCATGGAGCCAGTGGACCATTGGTAAGCGCGCTGCGGCGTGGTGGTGGTACATTGTCCTGCGGCCGGTCGTGTATCGTGCGCTGTCCATCGCAGCTGCGGTGCTGAGTGTTGGCATTCTGTGGTCAGAGATTACGTTTAATCTAGACTCGTCGCACTTTTCGCTCGTCAACCACCTTCTTCGGTCAATGGGGCTGTCGTACTTTGCGATCGAGGCCACCAGCATCGTCATCATCGCGTACATGAGTCTGTGCGCCTATAGCTCGGTGATGAAGCTACGTATATTCAACATTTACTCGCTCGAGTCCCACCACCACACCAACGAGCGCAGTCTGCTGTTCTGTGGCGCCTATCTCTGCCGCTTGATGTTCCCGCTATGCTACAACTTTCTGAATATGGCCGGCGGCGTTGATGCTTCCAAGGACGACGAGGTGACCGAGTTCTCCAAGTTTATGGACAAGATCGACCTTGTGCCTGTCCTGGGCGAGCAGTCCAACCGTGCAATTCCCGTCTTAATCATGGTGCCGGCGGCACTTGCATTCTTCAACATCCACGGGCGTGTAATGGAATACTTTAGCATCAGCAGGGCGGGAGTTGGCACGCGTGCTGGCGGGGTGAACAGCGGTACCAATGTCGATGAGGACGAGGACGAGGACACAGAGTTGGGACCGCTGTGTCTGCCACAAGAGGAAGGACGCGGCCTGCTTTTGGAAGCACGGCGTGCCGCCGAGCGCATGCAGGGCGTTACCGATTCTGATCACGCCCGTCGCTATTCGCCATCCGGGTCGACACACTCAAACTCGACAAACTACCGCACCTATCTCTCGTCAGTCGGGTCAGCGGGCGAGCCAGCCATTGTTGGTGGCGGTGGTGGCGGTGGTGGCGGCGGCCGCGGACCGCGCGAATGGCATCTTGGTCGACCGTCTCTCGACCGCCTAAACGACGATACCACATCAGCGTCGATGAACGCACCGTTCGATTCGCCCTCTGACACAACCAACCTTGGCGTATTTGGCGAGCCTGTGGGTATTCATAGTGCAGGTGGTGGTTTACATGGCATCAATGCGGGATATCAGGACCCGCTTGGAGCCACTGGCGCTAGCGGCGACGATGGCGAGTCATACAGCGACACCAGTGGCTCGACCAACACAGATGGCAACACGCGCTATAACCACACGTCTGGAGCTCAGAGCCCGCTCGGTGGAGGACTAGGAGCAGCCAGCAACAAACCAACCGGCATGGCTGCCCGGTTTGGGCGCTGGCTGCCGACTCGGTCTAGCACGCAGTCAACCAAACCACCTACCAGCCGCCCAAACAACGCTACTCGCCTGCGGCCTTCGTCTCGTCAGTCAAGCCGCTACAACTATGCAAGCGACGACGGCGTACACCCCGGATACTCGACCGTTCCTCGAACGCCCACCTCAGCACAACCCCACACGGGGGCGTTTGGCCGCACGGCAGCCGAGCGGTACCTGTACACTTCGACTATTGGACGTGGATCTGGATCTGGATCTGGATCTAGACATCACCATCACCATCTTCAGCAGCCACTGCTGCAGTCGCCCTCTAGCCCAGGCCGCTCGCCGAACCCTTGGGCCGATCTTGTCGAGCCTGGCAGATCCCAAGCAAGGCGACATGCTCTCTCGGACAGCTCCGTGCGAACGCCGCGAGACCAGACCAAGGATTAGAATTATATTTTTACGACCCGTTGTTGCCAACATTATAGCTGTTTATTGAAACATGTTTGTTTGTGCCGAATTTACTTCTTGGCGGCGCTGTTCTCCTTCTTCTCCTTGAAATAGGCGATGGTCTTGGCGGTGCGGCCAGCGACCTTGTTGGTACCGCGAGCCTCGCGGAGGGTGACGAAGGCCTTGGCCTGCTTCTCCTCGGCGGTGACGGCACGGGGAGCCTCAGGAGTGTACGTATCGACAACAGGAACAACCTGGCCCTTGGCCTGGACGGCGTTCTTGTAGGCCTCAATGTCCTCAGCGGTGCGCTTCTTGGGGTTGCGGGGAAGGACAATCAGCTTGGACTGGTACTCCTTCAGGCGCTGGACGTTGCGGGCAAGAGACTCCTCGCTGCGGTTGCGGCGGCGGTGGTCGACCGAGATACCGATGGTGCGGGCGGTCTTAACGGCGACACCAGCAGCCTTCAGCTCCTCGTGGGTGAAGCCGCGGCCGAGGCGCAGCTTGTAGTTGTACTTGACGGTGGGGCAGCGCACGACAGGACGCAGAGCCTCGACGGGGCGGGGCGCAACCTTGGCAGCCTTGGCGACACGAGCGCGGCGGCGGCGGAGCTTGCGGCCGGGCTGGTCGAACCAGGTGCGGATACGGAGATCCCACTCCTTGCGGAAGTGAGTGTTCGGCAGCTGCTTGTTCTGCATTCTACACCACGTAAGAAAAAAGATAAACGTTAGTAACAATGTTTGCATACTCGCTCTAGACCATACGCCGAACTTGATGTCGAGAAGAAAGCTAGTCTAATGCAGCTGCCGCCTGGTAATGCTTGAATTCCGCTCAGAAAGATCAAATGGACCACACGTCGACTCATTCGAAGCTCATTTCGCTTACGAAACCACCATGCCACTAGAACTGTAGGTACGCCGCTAACCGACACAGATGCTGTAGCCATAATGACAGCCTGGTAACCACCCACTAGTCATATAGGACTCGTAAAGCCATGCTGCGTGGTACTGGCGCACATTGTAAGCCGACATGCAAATCACAGCTCCTAGGAGGTGAATTCCACAAGTGCGCCCAAATTTGAGTTTTGCCAGTTTTGCCACGCATTCAACCTCCATATGACTATGGATATTGCAATGGATTCGATATACAAGTGTTCTGTGTCGGCTAGCGGATGGATGCGTCCTTATTGTTCTGCAGCATTTATCGGCGAATCCGTCCACGATCTATCGCCCTCACGCTCTCTCATCTCCAGGCAAGACGCAGATGGTGCCAGTAATATCATATACCGTACATGCAATGGATGCGTACTTTTACTTCGTGGGTTTATAAAAAAAGCGCTGAGGTGAAAGAGAGAACAACCTTGATGGAAAAGGCCCAAAAACGACTTGTGCTTTTTTTCGAAACAAAGATGGTGAGTGTCCAAAAAAGAGTGCGTAAAATCAATCGACTCGGCTGGAATTTCTGATCACTTTCAGCGAGCCGTGTGGAGGGGGGGACTTGTCGAATTACGCAAAGTCCACACAAGCTGCTCAAACATGCAGCTTTGGCTGGCCTTATCACTCCTGGTCTTTCTCTTTCATCTAGCCGCTTATTTTTTCAAAACTAACAACAGTGCGTATCCATCCATTTTGTTTGATGACAGTCAACCGTCGTATCCTGGGCAGCCATGGCACGAATGCCCTATGCAGATCCGCGACCCATTGTATCCAGCACCACCGCCGCGTATCCATTGCCAAAGAGCGCTTCCTGTCATTACGTGTGTTAGTCAGACGCGAGATTCGACTTGGTCCGACGATTTTAAGGATAGCCTGGAAATGCGAATTCTGAATTTCGCAAATTCATGCGAATCCTTGCTACAGTTGGCCCCAAGCGAATCTGGTATCAGACACGCAGTTATATGTATATATGATGTACATTGCATAATACGTCAGGGCTTTTATATTGTTGGCGTTTCTTTTGACACTCGACCGAGCCTGACATAGGGCATCTAAGGCGGAGCATGGTGGCAGGGGCTGGGCAATATTGTTGCGGATTGCATGTGGCATATTGATATATGATCTCGTGCTATTGACAGAGCTGGCCATGTATATTACACTCAATTTGCGCGGTTATTGCAGCTCTATAACTAACAACCTCGTCTCTATACACGCGCATACTTGGCCAACCTTGTAGGAAAACATGGAGGCCGTCCAGACTTATGGTCGCAAGGTTTGTATTCAATGTATTTTTTGGCAGCTCTAGGAGGCACCGAATCGTGGAAACAGCAGTTTTGTACTAACTGTCTCTGTCCATCATCTTACCTTTGTAGAAGAACGCCACCGCCGTCGCTCACGTCAAGCGCGGCAAGGGTATGATCCGCATCAACGGTCAGCCCCTGGAGCTCCTCGAGCCCGAGATCCTCAGATTCAAGGTCTACGAGGCCATTCTGGTCGTCGGTGAGGACAAGTTTGCCGGCCTTGACATCCGTGTCCGCGTCCGGGGTGGTGGTCAGACCTCCCAGGTCTACGCCATCCGCCAGGCTATCTCGAAGGGTCTCGTCGCCTTCTACCAGAAGTTCGTCGATGAGGCTTCCAAGAAGGAGATCAAGGATATCCTTGTCTCGTTCGACCGTACCCTCCTCGTCGCCGACCCCCGCCGCTGCGAGCCCAAGAAGTTCGGTGGACCTGGTGCCCGTGCTCGTTTCCAGAAGTCGTACCGTTAATTGGCTGTACGAGCTCTATACACACACGCTTGCCATTATTCTACCTATCTTTTGTGCCATTGTTTACTTTCTGGTGTGATGCCAATAAATGTTTGGAGTGCACTCAACCTTCTCCATGTATTGCAAGTGACATCTGCTCAAATGCTGGAATATTGATCTGATTTCCGCTTTTATAATAAAAGCGGAGAAGTTACGAATATGCTGCTGCAGCGCGCTTCTAAATGTACACAAGGTGAAACAGCATATGGTTTGTATTTTAAAACACGGACTAAAAAGAAAACACTTCTTAGTTCTCGACCGAGCGGACACGGGCATCGGGGTTGACAACCTTGAGGCCGAGCTGCTTGGCACGCTCGACAAGGACAACGCGCTTCTTGGCACCGATGGTGTGTGCAATCTCAACAGCGTAGGTGCGGTTAAGCATGACAAGGCCCTCCAGATCCTTCTTGTTCTGGATGGTGTACTTGCGGAAGCCGTCAGGGAGCAGGAAGCGGGACTTCTTGTTCGATCCGAAACCAATCTTGGGGTGGGGGCGGGTACCCTTGAAACGACGACGGGTGGCCGAATCAATACCTCTGGGACGGCGCCACGACTCGCCAACGCGGTTGAAGCGGTCGGACTGAACGCGGGTGAAGGGCTTGGTGCGCTTCTTCACGATGTTAACCTTTGCTGCAGGGCGAACCATCTAGATGTAAAACAAAGACGCAGTGTAGAATACAACAGGATAGAGTAATTAGTAGTTTGTTAAGCCTACAAGTCGTTTGGGTCAATGTAACGGACACACGATTTTAACGCTGCAGCAGAGTAGGTGCCAGATAGGGTTGCTAGAGTATATGTATAGCCCGTTTTGAAGACGCCCATTAAGGATAGCGACAAGCTGGCTCAGCTCTCCTGTCTTCAATAGACTCGCCGTATAAACGATAGTGGAAGTCATATTTCTTTGCCGTAACGCGCGGTTATAACCTGTTGTTTCGTACGAGCAAGCGCATATGCCTGGCCAATACGACCCGGGCAATGTAGCTCACGCCACGCCCGAGTAGTAACGTGCGTGTCGGTGTCAATTATAGAGACATGGTTGAATCCGAATTAACTGAATTTCAACAATTTTCAATCCGGATTCTGAGGAGCCTGAATTCGTCTCTGGTGCCGAGTCCGGTAAAACTGCAAATGGATCCTCTGTCATCGTGACAGCCACACTATCTCTGCGCACGATGGATGCGCTTTTCGTATCCAACTCTGTGCAACGCCGCCAGTATCATCTGCCATAACCCTATCTGCCGCCGTCTCTGCTGCTGTGCATCTATCGGTGATGGATTCGCTGGTTCTCACCTTTAATGATTATGTGGAAAGAGGCTTTTTAAAGAGAAAGAAATCGCCCTCTCAAGCTGTATTGAATACCTATCTCACTTTGCTCAGCCGATACAGGCCGACTTGTAAATTATTGATCAGCTGATTGGGCGCTCTGATCGATTACTGCCGCTGGCCGCGTCAGCCTGCCACATCGCTTACCTTTTGAGTCAGCGGGGCTTTACAGCGCTTTTTAGCCTGCTTTGCCTCTCTTTGCAATTAGCATTTATCTCTACGTACGTCATTACAAACATTTCAAACCATCATACTTGCTATATCTCTACACAGACCAGGTCGACCGAATGTCCAGCAGCAGCAGCACCGTAGCGCAGTCCACGCGTACCCCACAGAATGCAGGCGAGCCGCAGGGAATTCGCGAATACTACCTGCACAAAATTCAGCAGGCCGAGCAGAAGATTGTTGACAAGACGCAGAACCTGAGACGTCTTGAGGCGCAGCGCAATACACTAAATGCCAGAGGTAAGAGCTGTTTTAAACACTGCATGCCTTACCTCGTTTGCAATCTACAATGTAGCTGCCGCTTACTAACACACAATCTGAATTTTGCTTGTATTTAGTACGCCTGCTCAAAGACGAGCTGAATCTTCTTCAGGAGCCTGGGTTCTCGGTTGCCGAGGTTGTCAAGGTTATTGGAAAGAAGAAGGTGCTTGTGAAGCTGCAGCCCGAGGGCAAGCATGTCGTTGATATTGCTGACGACATTGATATTGCCAAGCTTACGCCGTCGACGCGCGTCGCTCTGCATTCAGACTCGTTCAAGCTTTCCAAGATTCTTCCTAACAAGATCGACCCACTTGTCAGTCTCATGATGGTCGAAAAGGTACCGGACTCGACATACGACATGATCGGTGGTCTGGACAAGCAGATCAAAGAGATTAAGGAGGTCATTGAGCTTCCCGTCAAGCATCCCGAACTTTTCGAGGCACTGGGTATTGCGCAGCCAAAGGGCGTTCTTCTTTACGGGCCTCCTGGAACCGGCAAGACGCTCCTAGCCCGCGCTGTAGCCCACCATACCGACTGCCGCTTCATCCGCGTCTCTGGGTCGGAACTTGTCCAAAAGTATATTGGTGAGGGCAGCCGGATGGTCCGTGAGCTGTTTGTCATGGCGCGTGAACACGCACCTTCGATTATTTTCATGGACGAGATTGACTCTATCGGCTCATCGCGCGGAGAAGGCGGCGGTGGAGGCGGCGACTCGGAGGTCCAGCGGACGATGCTTGAGCTTCTTAACCAGCTTGATGGCTTTGAGCCAACTCAGAGTATCAAGGTCATTATGGCCACGAACCGCATCGACATTCTCGATTCTGCTCTTTTGCGCCCTGGTCGCATTGACCGCAAGATCGAGTTCCCGCCACCGAACGAGGTTGCTCGCACAGACATTCTGCGCATCCACTCGCGCAAGATGAACTTGACTCGCGGAATTAATCTGCGCAAGATTGCAGAGCGCATGTCGGGAGCCAGCGGCGCCGAGGTCAAGGGTGTGTGCACAGAGGCAGGCATGTATGCGCTGCGCGAGCGTCGCGTGCATGTAACGCAGGAGGACTTTGAGATGGCCGTGTCGAAGATTATGAAGAAGGACTCGGAGAAGAACACGTCGCTGCAGAAGCTGTTCAAGTAAGACCAGCCTGTACCAACATTGTATCTCGATCTCACTTTCTACTACACTCTTTTTTTTGAACTTTCAAAATTTATTGAACTTTTTATTTTCGTAAACATGACCATCCGTCACGCCTAGATGTGGCTGACGGAGGTCTGGGGCTTGTATAGCCAGTCGTCGTTGTGGACAGCATCAATGTTGTATGGCTGCTCCTTGAGCATGTATGCAACATAGCCCATCGGTGGTACAGCTACACACATGATCACCCAGTTGACTACAAGCTGGGTCATGAAAGGCACTGAGTGTGCATCCAGCTGCCATGCAATCACCGCACCCAAAGACTGCATGCCCTTGTAGAAACCAGCATAGCGGGCAAGTGCCTGAGAGTCGTTCGTGGTTGCGCCTATCAGCCAGTAAGCGAGCGACTGCCACAGGGCGTCCACAGCTCCCATGAAGCAGTAGAGCATCATCGGACCGCCTGCACGCACTGGGTTGCTAAAGTCAATGAGCCCACCAGGATAGTCGGTCGGCGAGCCTTTGACTAGACCATGCGTGTAGGTCTTCTGGAGTATCAGCGTGACTCCCCACATGATATTTGCCAATACTGTTACGACTGACAGCGACACCATCCCGCGTCCGCGACGGCTGAGATATTTGCAATCGTAGAGCAATGAAGCTACATATGCAGCTAGCACTTGCGATGTCCAATACAGCATAGAGTTGAGTCCACGCGTACGAAGGGTGAATATGGAACCATTGTAGGCGCCCCACTGGTATGAGTAAAAGAAGTTTGAGACAATACACATTGGAATGAGCAAGAGCATCCACTGATTCTGAAATACCTTGAGTGTCTCAACAACTTCCTGGTAAATACTAGTGTGGTCTCTAAAAACGACATATGAACCATCGCCACGGATGACGTTCTCTGGAGGTGCAAGAAGCAAGGCACATAGTGCACCAATAGCTTCGAGAGCAACGAATACAATGTATGCAACAGTAGACAGCGGAGCTGCCATATGGCTGTTCCCTTGGGCATAGTTGGTTATAAATGGAACCAGTCCTCCGACAACTCCGCCCATATTAAATATAGCCCAGAATACTGAAATGTACCGCCCCTTTTTGTCTTGGCTAGGGTAAGACATTATGACCATTCCCTGAGCTGACCACAGGACACCAGCACCAATCCCCAGGATCGGTCCGGCAGCAATAGTAAATGCGCCCTTTCCAGTGTGGTTGAGGTAGATGTATGAGGCAGAGTAGAGAGAATAGGTCAGCCCCGATATAAACGTCGTCCAGCGTATTCCCATGAGGTTGACAACAGCACCTCCAAATACACCAGATATAATAAACGTGCAGTATATGCCTGTGTTTGCATAATTTGCAACATTGCGATCCACTTGACCAGCACCGCCCATTGCATTCAGTGCATTAAACATCCCCGGGCACAAGAAACAGGTAAGGCTCATAATGACAACCTGGACCATAGGGCTATTGTAGAAAAAATGAGCTGACATGTTTGGATAGATTTATGTCCACGACAGATATTCAAATGCTACTTCTGGTTAAGGATGAATATATAACAAGGAGGACTTGTGTAAGCCTAATAAAAAATTACAGATGTGGGTGTGTGAAGTAGTGGAGAAATGCACTTGCTGGTTCGTAAGGATCCAAAAAAGACTTGGTCGCGACTGCCGGAGTTCCCTCGTATTTATATCTCGAAACAACAAACAAATATGCGCGGACACGCCATTGTGCGACGGACCTACGTTGTATAAATGTACCCAGCACCATGTATTCAGCAAATTCACATTTGACTGCATATAATTAAAGCGAATCATTAAGGCGTGGCGCTGGAGGTACGTACCCCCAACAATTAGCTCATCTCCGCCGGCGGCTGTGACAACCGCTACCCATCAGCTATTTCCATTTATAGGCGAGCTGGGTGTTTTACTTTGCAGCTACTTTGGCATAGCAAATGGCGTTCATGATTCGCATACTGACTATCCAAATAAACAGGACACGCCTTTAGAAAAGCGAGTCTGAGACGCCTCTACTACACAGCCGCAGTACTGAGACGATCTGTCAGCCAATAGTGTCCGCTCTTTATGTTATTACACAACGACCATGTTTATGCCCAGCCAGGCACCTGAAATAGAGACAATTGATGTGTGCGGTAAAAAAGCGAAGGGAACATATATTGGCGCCATTGTCCATGCCTCAATATACCCAACTAGATGTGTCACCGCTACTAACAGTTATAATGAGAGACAGCCGTTTACCAGATCATCTGTGGATCTGGCACCTGATGTGAGCGGTGCAGCCAGCCTGAAATCAATCTGGATACAACAGTGAATTTATTCTTATGCCCACGTGATTTATGTCTTTGCATTTTGAAAAGTGCTGTACTCGGGTGAGAGCAACTTTTGGATTTGCAGACTCTTAATTTAGATAAATACACTTATTTTTTTCAATCGAACCTTTGCAGACAAATTGCGGGATTCGTCTCACTAATACAGTTTCAGACGGCAGGCGAGAACCGCATACAGCCGCACTATATATAAACTATTTCAACATACCCGGCAAATATTTGCAATGGCACCGAGCAAGCTATCGAATGATGCGCGGAAGAAGCTGGCAGCAAATCTACAGGTCCTGCGCCGGTACGACGAGCAAATTGAGGCTATTGTAGACACGACTAGTCATGTCGTCCTATACCAGTTCCAAGAGGCGACGCAATCATGGGTAAGGCTCTGACTACTTGTTTGTTTGTTTGTGCATTTGAGAAACAAGGCAAAATGGGAGCAGTTACAATTTTCTGCAGATTTTGCAGGGCTGCATGCAATTTTAACTAACGCGGAGAGCAAGGCGCTTGGGGGTTTTCTTTTGTTGCGAAATGCTCCACTCTATGTAGGCGAACAAGTCGGTCGAGGGAGCTCTTTTTATTTACAAGAGGTAAACGACCCTAGCTGGACTAGACTGAAGACGCCTGTGTTGCCGTAATGGATAGAAACGCTAACATTTAAGGATTGTGTCTACACAGCCATATATGTACATATGTAGGTCGGCTGCTCCCTACTACGGGTTTACGATTCTTAACCGGGTTGGACTGGAAAACTACACAGAGCTACTTGATGCAGACATGAGCTTCCAGACCTCGGGGCAGATCGTTATTTATACCTCCAAGAACAGCGGTGGAATTGTCGGAGTCTGGATCTACGAAGACTTGGACAGAGTGAGGATTCCGGAGCAGCTGGGGATGTGCTGCCAGAGCTCCAAGTCGGCATTTGCGGGGCAGGGGCCGCAGTGTCTTTACCCAAAGAATGCCGAAGAAGAGAAGGAATTTACGAGGCTGTATCCGCGCAGTCGCTCAAACAGCAGAAAGGGCATGGGCCCTGGCGACGGCAATGGCTCAAACGCGCTTTCGACGGTCATTAATCGCACCCGCCAGCAGCAGCAGCAGCAAAGAAAGCAATCACAGAGTGTGCCGGTGCCTGCAAACGATCTGGTCAGCAAGCTGCAGGCGATCGGTCTAAACCCCTCGGGTGTGTCTGGAACAGGCGACCAGACACAAGCAGGCGCCAATAATGCAGATGCTCTATCGCTCGATCCGGCAATTATCATGGCTCGAAAGTCAGTCAAGCCGCTAGACATGCAGCCGGCCGAAGCCAACGGAGAACATGCTCTATCTCCGGGGAAAGCTCAGGCTCAGGCTCAGGCAAGCGGTGCGTCCGAGTCATCTTCAGCATTTAGGTCGCCTCTTTCTGTTCCAGCATCAACGGCAGCGATTCCGCCTGCATCACCTGTTCTTCATCCGGCACCATCGCCGTTCCCGCCCTCAACGATTGCAACGCCCTTGCCAGGACAGGGTCTTCCCAGAACCGATCCGGGCGCAGCATACATGGCACAGATGCAGCAGTTCTGGCATCCGCAAATGGCCGGCGCGGCGATTCCTCGATCAGCACATGCCTCGCCCGCTCCAATGGGGTATGGAGTAGCACCAGGAGTGCACTCGTTCCCGCAGCTGCCTGTAGGCATGGGTCACCCAGGCACGGCGCACACTCCCCAGCCAGGTATGTCGATGGCAATGGCGCCAGTGCAGTTTGTCCCTGGAATGGCGATGCCTCCTCTCCCTCCTTCCCTTCCTCCGCACTCGATGCCACCTGGCGACGGTGGTGCAGTGGGAACAGATGCAGTGGCACCGCCACCATTGGCGGCAGCACCGCCGGGTCCAAACACCAGCATGGCACAGAACCTTGCTGACCAGCTCGTATCCCTTGTTCGCCAGCGCATGAACGCGGTTCAGCACGGGCCTCAGGTGCAAGAACAGCAGCAGCAGCACGGTCTCCCGCCTAACGCAGCAAAGATGCAGCGCGACTACTGCAGAGAGTGGCTGATCCGAGTCATCCAGGCCGATGATGAGCTGGTCGATGCATTTGCACAGCGCTTCCCACCACCAATCTTTGCGCAGCAGCAGCAGCAGAACCAGTCTGTGCAGCCCAACATCTGAACCATTTCAACATTCTGAGAAAACAAGAATTTAAAAGATCTATAAATGGAAATATTCTAATCAAAAGTGACATGGCTGCGCGGGAACATGCCAGAGCGACCGGTCGACCCACGGCCTGCCTCGGGCAGGATGGAGCCGAACCACCAGTCGTCGTTGATTTTGCTCTGGATGACGATGCGCTCACCGCGTGCAAACTCGAGATCGCCCTTAATGCTGGAAGTGTAGTCATACGCTGCCGTGGCGACCACGACCATGGCAGCGAT
The DNA here is from genome assembly GCA_027574685.1 of Coemansia erecta. NCBI lineage: Eukaryota > Fungi > Kickxellomycota > Kickxellomycetes > Kickxellales > Kickxellaceae > Coemansia > Coemansia erecta. The sequence continues at coordinate 19,986 of JANBOJ010000149.1, forward strand.
CGACTTGTCCATGGTTGAGTCGCTAAGTGCCTTGCCGATTGGTGGCGGCACGCCCTGCTGCTGCTGCTGTGTGCGGCGCTGCATCTCCGCCTGCTCGGCAGCCAGTGACAGCTGTAGCGAGCTCGTAGAACCAGACAGCATTGCAGCCTGGCAGGCGTCGGATGGCATGGGTGGGAAGGCTAGCGTGCTTGGCGCAGCCGACTTGCTGCCCGTCGGCGAGGCTGGGTGGCGAGACCCCGTGATGGCGGTCAGTCCGCCCTGCATCCGCCCAGTCAGTGTAGGGCTCTTTGGATCGCGGGCCATGACACTGAAGCTGTTGTGGTGGCGCTGGGTGCGGATGGGTGCCGGCGTCGGAAGCTGCATCTGGCGGGGCTTGGACTTGGCTTTGCCTGCCATGGCTGCCGTGGATGTCTGCAGTACTAGCCCCAGCGAGTTTGTCGGCGCTGCCAGCCGTGCCATCCCCTCGGATATGCCGCCGTTGGGAGACACTAGCTTTGCCTGAAGCGCCGCGATATTGGCAGCCGGCTTGGTGCGCCGCAGCTGCGGGCCGCGCGCAGTTGGCTGCAACGAGCCCGCCTGCTCGGGCGACAGTGCCTCCATCGACAGACCCAGACCCATGCCCAAGCCTAGACCCAGGTGTGTGAAGCTGCGCTTGCGCGTGGCCAGCGTCGACGCAGATGCGCCAGATGTCCTGTCCACTGAGCGGTTCGACGCCGATGCAGACGATGTCGAGTCGGCAGATGCGTAGCCACCTGTGGTGGTCGATGCGCCGCAGCTAGCGCCCGACACATGGCTGCCGTGCGACGGCTTGCGCTGGCCGTCGTGCTTATTCTCGTTTTCGAAGGACGCTGCCTGTTGACAGTGGCTTACTGTGACGCGATGCGCCATCATTCGGGGCTCGCTTTGCACTGCCGCGCCGATGCGTGCCAGCTGCGGCGCCTTGGGTGCGTCCGAGAAGCTGCGCTCATGCACACGTCTGGTGTCGAACCCAGTTCCGGCCTCAGCCTCGCTATCCAAGGGCGCAGCCGCCAGCTGGAAGCTCATGAGACTCGGCGACTTGGTCGATGCCGGCTCTGACTGCGGGCCAGGGTGGTGGTAGTGGTAGGGCGAGGCAAGGACAGGCGTGCGTGGGCTTGCAGCTGGCGTGGATGTGGCACCGCCCTTGGCGCCGCCAGCCTTTGGTCGCGGGCTGGTTTCAGAATCAAGTGTAAGCTTGTTGAAGAATGCGCCAAGCTTGGCACCCAGACCGCTGTGACCGTGCATCTTTTCCTTGCGCGGGGAGCTAGGCCCGCGCTGGAACTGCACATGCGAGAACAGAGGCTGCTGTGCCGTCTGTTGCTGCTGGCTGTGGTGGCCAAGTGGATGCAGCTGTGTCTGCTGCGCTTGTGCAGCAGGCCGCATGGGGGCGGTCTCGGACCGCTGGCGGTTAAGCTTCTTCACCTGCATGATGGGCCGTCTGGGCTCGTCCGACGCCTTGGGAAGGTTGCCTGCGGATTGAGCAAATACGCTCGACCGCATGTGTGCGTCGCTTTCGCTTTCAGAGCCCGAGCCCGAGCCCGAGCTCAGCGGCAGCGTGCAGTTGCTGTCCGACAGCGCCCTGATTATGGCTGCCTCTTCATCGCTAGACGAGATGGTTGTGGTCGACGTGATGAACGGCAGGTAGCTGTTAATGACTTTGACGCCAGACTCCTTGATGACGCCCATGGCGGCCAGCAGACCGACGTCGCGTCTTATAGAGTTGGAGAGGTAGACGACCAGTGGATTTGTGTGATGGTTTGTAGGCTCTACCAGGCTGTACTTTGGCAGTGTGGCACTGGATGTTGGCGACATGAGCGCCTGCTGCTGCTGCTGCTGCGGCAACTGAGTGGTTTGCTGGACTGTGAGCATTTTTATAAAAAAGGGATTTGAACCTTTTCGCTTGCTGTTTCTAAAGATGGGAAATATAGAGCAGAATAGGAGCAATAGGGGGTATAAAAAGTACAGATATATGGCTGGGTGTTGCTAGCGTGATGCAATTACGGAATGGGCTAGCGATATGTCAGCGTCGACGTGCAATGTGTAATTTCAGGCCAACGCCTATTGGGCTGAAGTAGGGATAAAAATAGAGTGCGCCGGGATTGTGTGCGGCTGAAACCACAGAAAGGAAGAAAAACTAGGGAACCGAGGGAGAAAAAGACACTGAACTGCTGTGAGACTGAATACAAGGCGTATGGTGAGGTGTTTATGAGGTATGAGGGACAGGAGATATTACGAATAGAAGGAGGCTTGGCTTATATCGAATGCTGTAGGAAGAGAAATGGCGACTGAGAAAAAAATAGAACAACCAGAAGCCTTCGGATATAAGCAATAGGGGGAGGGTATTATGTTTGGTCTGGTTGGCTGAATGAATGAATGAACGAACGTAGTAAGAGAGGAAGGAAGCCGGGCGAGGTGTCAATGAGGCTGAGCAGCCGGGGTTGGCATCAGAACAAGCAGCTTTACAAAGAAAATACGACAGAATACGAAAAGGCAGGTGGAGTTTAAAAATTGCAGCCCCCAAATGGGCCCGGGCAAGCAGTATATATAAATGCGGCAGGCCACAGGCCGAAAAAGGGCGGCGTTGCTTTTGTTGTTGTTGTCGTCGTTGCCGTCTGTTTGTGGACCGAGTTGGGGCAGGCTCTGCCTTGCCAGGCTGGCGGAAGAAGGAAAAAGCGAGCGAAAAGGGCAGCGCGGCCTCGGTTGGGTAAAGTTTCTCCGGACATGCAGCATGCTGTTCACTTTGTCGAACGCCAATCGATAGATGACAGAACTGTCAACAGTAGCAGCGATTTGCAGCGGCGGCGGCAGCAGAAGCAGGATATGCGGGCAGATAGGCGGCCAAGCAGCCAGTCAGGCTTGGCGGAAGGCAGCCAGACTGGCTGACGCGCGGCGATCCTCCAAATCCGAGTACAGCCCAGGGATGGGAAAATGGCCCATTATTTCAGTCTGGGATTGCCCGCGATGGGTGTGCTGGCTTTTTCAAAGCCCGAGCATGAGCGATTTACACGTGCTTCGACTTTTTCCCTTTTAAAAGCTCCTCTGTTTTGCTGTTTGATTTGTTTTTGTGTTTGCGTATTTGTAGAACCAGAGGAACCATTAATAGGTTTGTTCGATTTCAGGATTTCTCAAAACATGGCTGATGGCGATGACAAAGGAAGCGATTTGCGTGGCGACGAGAGGCAGCAGCCGCCACACAAGACATTTTCCGATGTAGCAAAGGTACGATATGCGCATCTCACATGCTACATGTACATATGTCGGATGTTTGCATCGGGCGGTGTATGTGTGTGCTTCTTTTGCCGAGCGATCTGCGCAACTGGTTTTGCTCGTCTGTTTGGATGCACGCCGACTGAACCAGCTTGACTTGTCTGTCTTGATTTATAGGCTCACCGGTGGGACGATTTCAAGAACGTTTTGAAGGAGGAGCCCTGTGCGCGCGAAGGGCTGATATACGGCATTGCCAGCGGCGTCGGCGTCGGGCTGCTGCACTTTGTTCGAAACGGACGCCCAGTAGGTGCCGGCAACTGGGCAGTTGGCACGTTTGCGGCCGTGGCAATCTGCGCAAAGCAGCTGTGCCACTACCAGAAGGTGCACCAGCGCTCAAAGGCACACACGCTGCTCGAGATGCAGAGCAAAGTGGCGACACACGTCAAGGGCTTTGAGGCAGACCAGCAGGATGGCGATAAGAGCAGGGGCGGCAAATAGATAGACGAGATCAAATCAGCGGATCGAGCAAGTCGGATCCGTCAATCACAACCAGGCTGTCATGACTCACACCGAAAATGGTGACTGTTATTTTTCGATCTTATCTCTGGCTCGAGCGGCGCCTTCAAAACCAGGTGATTGGGATTCCTCTGCTTACTCTTTGCCCTGACCAGTCTTTTTTATATACACTTTTCTTTCGATCCATTTTTAGATATGAGCTTCAGATTGCTTGTTGCAGCAGCAGCCGCACGGCGCCTTGCCAGCGCACGTATGGCCTCGTCGTCCTCGGTAGCAGTGGCGACCTCGCAGTCGGTACCGCTGATGCGGTGTGGCAGCAGTGCATCACACGGGGCGCACATAACCGCAGGTGCAGCACTTGGATCGGTCTTGCGGCACCAGCGACGCGCATTTACGGTGTCAGCGGCGGCATCCCAGGGCGGCGCGCAGACGCTGGTCGAAAAGATCGCGCAGCAGCATGCGGTTGGACTTGGCGAGGGCGAGAGCGTGCGCAGTGGCGACTTCATTGCGATTCGGCCGCGGCACATAATGACCCACGACAATACTGGCGCGGTGATTCCTAAGTTTGCAAGCATCGGCGCGACCCGCCTGGCCGACGCGCGGCAGCCAGTGTTTGCGCTGGACCACGACATCCAGAACAAGGGTGATAAGAACACGGCCAAGTATCATAGCATCGAGCGGTTTGCAGCACAGCACGGCAACCGGTTCTATCCAGCTGGACGTGGCATTGCGCACCAGATACTAGTCGAGGAAGGCCACGCATGGCCGGGAACGATGGTGGTTGGATCCGACTCACACTCAAACATGTACGGTGGTGTCGGATGTCTGGGAACACCGGTGGTGCGTACCGATGCAGCAGCAATCTGGGCCACGGCGCAGACGTGGTGGCAGGCGCCCCCGGTCGCGCACGTTGAGCTGCGCGGTAAGCTGGCCCCGGGCGTTGTCGGTAAGGACGTTATTGTAGCGCTGTGCGCGCTGTTTGGAAACGACGAAGTGCTCAACCACGCAGTCGAGTTTGGCGGCGACGGTGTGAGCGCACTGGCCGTCGAGGACCGGCTGGCCATCGCCAACATGACTACCGAATGGGGCGCATTGGCCGGGCTGTTTTCTGTTGACGAAATGACGCTACGCTGGTATGAGGCACGTGCTGCAACGCGTCCGACGGCGGCTATCACGCCGGAAACTGTGGCTGAGCTGCGGCGCAGCGTGGCTGCAGATCCAGCGCAATGGCGCGCTGACGCTGACGCAACATACGCCAAGCGCCTGTGGCTGGATCTGTCTACGCTGACGCCCCACGTATCGGGTCCAGACACTGTTAAAGCTGCCACACCGCTGGCAGTGCTGGAGCCGCAGCGCGTGGCTATCCACAAGGCATATGTTGTATCGTGTGTCAACTCGCGCGCAAAAGATCTACGCGAGGCAGCAGACGTTGTACGTGCCGTCCAGAACGCGCGGCCTGGCGAGCACGTACGCATTGCGCCCGGCGTGCAATGGTACGTAGCCCCGGCATCCAGCCAGGTGCTGGCTGACGCCCAGGCTGCAGGCGACTGGCAGGTGCTACTGGACGCTGGAGCACACGCACTTCCGCCGGGCTGTGGGCCGTGCATCGGCCTAGGCACTGGTCTTCTGGAAGACGGCGAGGTGGGCATTTCTGCTACCAACCGCAATTACAAGGGCCGCATGGGCTCCAAGCGCGCGCACACATACCTTGCGTCGCCAGCCGTGGTGGCAGCATCGGCACTCCGAGGCTTCATCTGCTCGCCGGCCGCTGCTGTTAATGGCGAACCCGCTGCTTCATCCGCCGCACCAGCTGTGGCCTATGGCATTGAGCAGCCTTCCCTATCCGCACAATCTGGCCAGCCCACACCGGCTGCCCAGGCTCCGATTGCTGGTTTTCCGGCCGCGCTGAGTGGCCGCCTGCTCTTCTTGCCGGCCGACAATCTCAACACCGACGGCATATATCCGGGCAAGTACACCTACCAGGACGACATTACGCGCGACCGCATGCGTGAAATTGTCATGGAGAACTATGATCCTGCGTTCAGCACCACCGTGCGTCCTGACGACGTGCTGGTTGCTGGTGCCAACTTTGGCACCGGATCGTCGCGTGAACAGGCCGCTACTGCTCTGCTGGCGGCCGGCGTGCGTCTGGTTGTATGCGCTAGCGCTAGCGAGACCTTCAAGCGCAATGCTGTCAACAACGGACTGCTGGTGCTCGAATGCCCGTCGCTGGTCGACTGGCTGCGTGAGCGCTTTGCCACGCCGCTGACTGTCGTCACTGGTCTGGACGCACGTGTCGAGCTGACCGTCGGCAGAATTGCTCTGAATGACGCATCTGGCGCGTTGGTCTTTGAGGCCGACATCCCGCGCATCGGCCGGGCCGCTCAGGAGATCATTGTTGCCGGCGGCCTCGAGAACTGGGTCCGCCAGCGCATGGCCGCGTCTGCTGATTAAATGATTGTCTGATCCCCTTATCGCCGAAGAATTATCCGGCTTTCGAGCGGACGCGGGTATGGATTGCCATCCGGCTGCAACCTTACTGTTGTGAAGGCGCATTGACAAATGGCATTTCACCCTCGCGCATTATTTCGGAGCGACTGTCCGCTTCTGGAAGCCTTGTTCAGTCATCAGGTCTGCCAATCTCTTTCGGTTGCTGTGTATGCGCTGTACAGCACACAAAACACATAAATTGTTTGTCTGGGCCTTATCGCTTCATCTTTCTTTTCTCTCTCTCTCTCTTGTCTTTATTAATCGCCACTTTTGAATTATTATTATTATTATTACAACTTAGTTGTTCCACAATGAGACTCGTTATCCGCCAGGACGCCGACACTGTCGCTGACTACATTGGTACTGTATTCCATTCAGATCCTCATGTTCTCACACACACATGCATACATACAGCTGCGCCATCGTCTCCACAACCACATTCTCTCATCTCCCTTGTTCTCTCTGTCTGTCTCGGCTAAATGATACAATGGTGCTGCTACCGCTACTTCTACTGCTCTCTATGCTTTTGCTTCTCAGAAAGCGAGTACAGAAAAATCTACAAGATCTAGACCTACTCGATAGTGCCAGATGCATATCCTATTTCTCTTTTTTTTCTCTCTCTCTCTCTCTCTTGCTGTTCCCAGGAGGAGGAGAGACGAGATGAATTTGGATACAAGCAGAACGCCGCTGTCATGTGTTCATCACTCAAATACCTACCATTGCTATTAATTTACGACTTGCATAATCCCTCCGCATATGCTCACAATTTTTAATAGCCGAATACATTAAGGAGCGCATCAACCAGTTTAAACCCACTGCTGAGCGTCCCTTCGTTATCGGTCTGCCTACTGGATCGTCTCCGATTGGCGTTTACAAGCGCCTTGTCAAGCTCTACAATGATGGAAAGCTTTCGTTCAAGAATGTCGTTTCGTTCAACATGGACGAGTACGTGGGCTTGCCTCGCGACCACCCCGAAAGTTATCACAGCTTTATGTGGAACCACCTCTTCAAGCATATTGACATTCCGCCAGAGAACGTAAACATCCTCAACGGCAATGTTGACGATCTTCAGTCTGAGTGCGAGAGATACGAGGCAAAGATCCAGTCATACGGCGGCATCGAGCTTTTCATGGGTGGCATTGGTCCTGATGGCCACATTGCTTTCAACGAGCCCGGTAGCTCGCTGCAGAGCCGCACTCGCGTCAAGACCCTTGCATACGAAACCATTATTGCTAACGCTCGCTTCTTTGGCGGTGACGTCTCCAAGGTTCCCAAGCTTGCTCTGACTGTTGGTGTCGGAACTGTCATGGATGCTCGCGAGGTGGTTGTTATAATTACTGGCGCCAACAAGGCTAACGCGCTTGCCAAGTGCATTGAAGAGGGCGTCAACCACATGTGGACCGTCTCTGCCATCCAGACCCATCCTCGTTCGCTTGTTGTTTGCGACGACGATGCCACTCTGGAGCTTCACGTCAAGACTGTCCGCTACTTTAAGAGTATCGAGCAGGTCCAGGATGAGATGATTGGCCGCGAAAACCTTGGTCTCTATGGCCAGGTCGCTGGGCCTCTCAAGTACAAGACGATACCCTCGGGCAACTAGGTCTCCTTCTTACGATTTTCACACATTATTAACTAAACTTTCGATTGCCTATACAGATGATGAATGTCCTTGAAATGTATCTACACTTTGGGTGCATCGCACAGAATCGACTTTTCGAGTTGGTAGCAGACCTCCTTGGCACCGCATACAGCAGGCAATGCAACGCCAGCTGAATCGCACGCAAAATACCCGGCTCGCAGCCCAGGTGCCTCACAGACAAAGTGCCCCGGTGCACATATTGCTGGCGTGCTAAGTGGTGTGTACAGCGCAACGGCCTGCTGGTCTCTAATGGATGTTGCGGTAGCCTCGCTCTGACTATTGTTTTCCGAATTATCGTCTGGCTGTATGTTTACCATGTCGCTCGAATCGCTGGTTACAGCCGTCTCTAAAGATGGTTCCTTTGTCTCGGGCTGAACTGGCAACATCTGGTCTTGGTCGGCTTCTGTCGGTATCACGCTGTCAACCTCGCCGTCATCCCCAAGAGCAGAGTCAGCACGCTGGGACATGAGAACATTGCCAATAACAGACATTACCTGCTCAGCGCTCATGTCACCAATCTTATCGGCTGTGTCGGGTACAGCCGGTTCAGTAATTAATAGTGGTGTGTGCACTTGACTATTCAGCTTTTTCGGATTCTCGCGAGCTCGGCTCTGGACATGGACAGGAAGGACTGCCGATGAGATTGCTGTGATATGTGGTGTGGTCAGTGTGCCAGCCGGTCTAGATAGAATCTCGGTCGTTACTGCTGGAAGTTTCTGTCTGTTGTATGACAGCGCCGGTGGAAGCGGCAGTGTATGATGTGGTCTAATCGGGGCAGCTGGAGCTACCGAGCGGTGTATACTGGTCGGTGTTGGGGCTGGTGATGCTAGTGTTTGCTGATGTTGGCGGTGTTCCTGCAGAGAGTCTGAAAAGTGGTGGTGGAGTGGCGGTCTGGATTGGCTCTGTTCTGAAGCATGCCTGGTAATGGTCTGAACCGGCCTTGGCTGTGAGCTTCTAGGCTTGCTATCAAGGAGGCTGCGTGCAGCTGATGTTCCGTGGCTGGGATACATTGCCACTGGACCAGCATCTGCCCTAGCAGCGCTAGAAGTTCCATGCGTATCTGACGACCAAGCATGATCATGGCCAAACGATGCATGTACGACCATTGTCATTGTAGACGATACCGGCACAGAGCTTGGTAATATAGAAGCGGCAGTTGAGTCTACAGCCATATCAACAGCACAGAATATCGTGGTGTCCTTAGATCCGATACAGATACTATCGCGTGGGCAGAACTCTTCGACTAGCTGTCCCTGGATACACTTCAAGTAGCGCGGCGACGCGCCATCCCCATCGGCGCAGAAAATCGTGCGTGGCCGACAAAGGTCACCAGCCTTGCTGCCCGTAGTTGCAGCCGCTGGGTAGGCGCAGACCGCAGACACGGCCATTAGATAAAGTGCCATTGCGCTTACAGATGTCGTATAAGGTGTGCCCATTGTGCTAGCAGCTTGTTTTGTTGTTTGTTTGTGCCTTTAATAATGGTGTTCAAATGGTGCAGAATTTTTTCCTGAAATTGGAAAGAGGTCGGCGATACATGTATGTTTTATTGCTCAATTGTTGTAAGGCTAGAAATATATTTTTCCTCGGTATACCTGAACACTCACGCGCATACACGTAATGGTACGAAGGAAATTCATATCTAAAATAGCCACGAACCGAGGGAGTTTACTATTCAGGTTCTCCACAATCGCAGCTGGTTGCCAATTTAGCTCACTTGACACAAGTTCAACGCTTTTTGGAATGTAAAACGCTGTCCTTCCCCCCTGACAATGACAGTAGCACTATGTGGAGAATAATGCCATCTGATGCATTCCAAGCCCTGTTTCCTTTATTGGTAAAAAAATCGTAACATACTTTTTTAAGGCGTGCTCGAAAAGGGCAAGCCAAGGAAACCGCCAGAATTGCTATTTTAAGCATAAACAACGTTGCTGAACAAAACGCTCACCTAAGATAGCCGCTCGAGCCAGCACACTTAAAATGTAGATATTTTTGTGTGCTACACCGCATTTTACCATTACAAGCAGGCGAATCGAGGCGCCAAACATTTCCTTAGAAAGAGTACAACCAACTTTTGGCCACAGTTGCTACCATATGTTGATAGCTGGCCGGACTGCAATATGCTTAGGTACCCGCATTTGTTACAGTGTAGCTGACAAGTTGCCAAGCACTAATTCGGGCACTATTATTTAGACAGAATCCTGCGCCATATCTCAGTTGCATCAATGGAAAATGTTCACAACAAGGCTGGAGCCTACGTACTGAAGGCAATTGTTGCAATTCATATATTTCTAAATGCACAGCTGAGTCGCTGTGGGTAGACAGCTGCAGTTTGGATTGTGACAATTTCGATACACTTTTATAAGATGGCGACATTCAAGTAAAGACAAAACGAACAAAACAAACAAACAAATCAACAGACTAATTGATGAGAAACCCCCGACGCTGGTCTTTACTCCACTCGGAAGAAATGGTGACAGCAATAGACTGCTGCAGCTTGACGCCTCGAACTGGCTTAAACAAATGCAGCGGCTTAGTTGACACGAAGAACCATGTTCAAAAGCTTGATCTTTGATGCGTCAATGCCAAATAGATCTGAATCGGATCCATTCAGCGTGCTGGCGCCATCGTATTGTGAGGCCGACGATGACGACGAGTTGCGGCTGCTGTCATTTTCGTATTTTGCCTTTTGCGAGCTGTACGACGAGCCTCCTTCAATCCGCGGCCACATCTTGTTGACCATCCATCTCATGGTGTATTTGATGCCCATGTTTGCTCGGTTGCTTGCTTAGTATGGGGGAGTCTTGAACAGCTGATGCGATGTGCTAGAGCGGGTAGAGACGATACTGCTGAGCGATTCGGTGGATGTATGCTAAATAAAGGCTTAATAAGCAAGAGCAATTGAATATTTACGCGGCTTGCAATATTGCTGAAAAAAAAAAAACTCAAATAGAGAAGCGATATAAAATAGAAGTGTTAGAAGCTTGTGGTCATATGCTCGTTCAAAATTGAAAATGAAAAAAATACAAGTCGTAATCGGAACGTTTGAAAGAAAGTCGAAGTTGAAAGAAAGAATGCGATAGAGAAAGAGGAAAGGGTCATGCTCAGGCGTACGCCGTCTCAAGGGCTGGGCTTTTATATCACTTCTTGACCATGGGATTCTGTCGCGAGTTCAATTGCCTTCCTTATTTTGCACAACCCTCGCCATCAAGAAAATAGATGTGATCCAAATTGTATGCTCGGCTTTGCGCGTGGGTTTTCAAATCTTCTGCTTGACATGGATAGAATGGCAGCGAACACCCCTGTTCATTGACAAACCCGGTTTCTACATTAGGCAAATGCCGAGCAGCTGGAATGTAAATGTGTAAGATTGCTGAAAGAGACAACGTTGTCGCCAGCGATGTTACGGCGCCTAAGGCTGGTCAGAAAGCGAGCGAGTGACGCAGTGAAGCCAGTGGCAACGACATTTTTTCTCTGCCTCTTCGCCTGTAGACGGAATGGCACTGCCATTTCCGCCCGGTCACTTTATGCAGCAGAGTAGGAGCTAGCATGGATCCAGCTGTCGCTATAAATGGGCACAGATAATACACAAGATAAGGCAGCTTGGTTTCACTGAGCCTCATGAATCATTCAAAATGACCAGCGACAATGTGTTTATTTGGCCATGCATGCAGGCAGGCAAAAACGGGAGGATTCCGCGAGCATATAACAACGGTTGCCAGCAGCGACATGCACTCCCTCGTTGTTGGATCCTGTCAATACACCTAGCTTATTTATAATACAAACAAGCGTAGTTTTATGCACGAATATAGCAGGTAGAAGCGCTAGAAATAGAGCCAAGGCCCAGCAACAAATATTCCATATTTGGAAATCTGCCACCCTTTCTCTTGTGTTCAAATATTTATCTGTTGTTGCCATGTTGGCTGCGGGTCTCGCCAAACAAGAAGGGGCGTGTATAAGACAATACTCCTAAATGGCAGAACTGACCTGGTTTATTGGCCGTTTTCTGTGTCTTCAAACCAATTGTGCGAGAAATGACAGCTGTCCATTGCGCAATTGTCCTGCTATCTCGCTCTTTACTACCGAGGAGTGGAACACCAGCGGCTCAATATTCACTGAAATTAGGCGATATTTCAATTTTGATTGTGAGCGCTACGGCAAGTTATTAGGTGATAAACCAACTTCGTCTCTTTCCTCGGCATCACGAAATCAGCCAGGATCCAGATAATGCAGCGCCGGCTGACGCCCGCGGGGTGGACGCAGAGATGGTAGCGCTGTGTGCGCGGAAAAGAGCCAGCTCGTTGTACTCTCATAAGAAGGATGTGCTGCTGCTGCTGTACCCGCTTCAGAGATACAGCCAAGTAAAAAACAGACTAGCACGTGATATAGCATGACCCTACAGTTTCGTGTAATTACGTGATCTTGCTGATTGAGATCAAGTCACAGAATTTGTGCTGCCCGCTTTGGCGGCTGTCTGGAACGGCATTTGCCAGTATGCTGCATCAGCATACCTGGAGAGCATGGTCAGCGCAAACCAAGCCGAGAGACGCTGCCAGGACCAGGCGCCCGTCTGCGCTTGCGCTTTACAGGCAGGATCAACTGCTTAGCGCACTCGGCTCCTGCCCACCCGCCCTGATGCCTGTGTTCAGGCCAGCGTAGCCAGCACGCAGTCCTCCCTGTCTGCCCCGCATAGCTCCATCTACACGTATCTGACCCGCAGTGCACATGGTGTTCGAATAATCGGTACTCCTCGCAAGATCACCCGATCACGGCAGCAGCAGCAGCATCAGCAGCATCCCCCCGATCTCTCAAAGCCAAAGCCAGTAAAAATGGCAGAGGCAGCATTAGCCAGCCAATCTAGAATTGGAGGGAAGGGGGGGCCTGCCAGGCAAAAAAAAATTAAATGCGTCTTACCCTTCAGAAAATATTGTTGAAAGCGAATATCGACGCTCGAAACACTGGTCGTGCTCTCTCTCTTCTCCTATCATATTCTTTTTGTTCGGTAGAGTAAATTCTCCATTTTTCACCAATCCGCCAAAAAGCACAATGAACGCTCCGTACGCCAAGGTAATTACAACAAATCATACTCGCAATAGTAGCATGTCACCACAACCACTGGCTGGCATTGGTATACACTGCATTCAAGGCTAGAGTCAAAAAAGACGGGCTCTAGGATCAAGGCGCCATGGACTGCAGGCCAGGCAGAGCAGTGGCACAGGTGATATGTTGGGCCAAAGCGGACCGAGCCGGATGTCGCTACCAGAGCAGTGCGGCACTGGAAAAGCACGTTTATGCTTTGTCTGTACTGTCTCTGCATAGGTCTTCAGAGCCGCCCAATAGCTTCTCTTGTCCTGTGCTTCCCGATCCGCGGCGCCATTGTAGATCCCGCTGAGCACTGATCTTAGCTGTTTTTGACAACGCGCTAACCCAATCACACATATATGCATACATATATATAGGTTTACGTTATCGACGGCAAGGGTCACCTCCTCGGTCGTCTCGCCTCCGTTGTCGCCAAGCTGGCCCTCAACGGCCAGAAGGTCGTTGTTGTCCGCTGCGAGGAGATGAACGTCTCTGGCTCGTTCTTCCGCAACAAGATCAAGCTCCAGAACTACCTGCGCAAGCGCTGCATCTCGAACCCCAAGCGCGGTCCGTTCCACTTCCGTGCCCCGTCGCGCATCTTCTACCGTGCCATGCGTGGTATGATCCCCCACAAGACCGCCCGTGGTGAGGCCGCTCTTGGCCGCGTCAAGGTCTTCGAGGGCGTTCCCCCTCCCTACGACAAGATGAAGCGCATGGTCATCCCCCGTGCCCTCCGCGTTATCAATCTGAAGCCCGGCCGCAAGTTCACCTCCCTGGGTCGCATGGCCACCGAGGTCGGATGGAAGTACCAGGACGTTGTCTCGACCCTCGAGAACAAGCGCAAGGTCCGCGCCCAGGCCTACTACGAGCGCAAGAAGGCCCTTGCCAACATCCGCAACAAGGCTGTCGCTGCCAAGGCTGCCGAGCTTGCCCCCATCAAGGAGCAGCTTGCCCAGTTCGGCCACTAATCCGGTCACCACCTTGGCTGCGCAAGTCTGCTTTCTGCAACATGTCACTGCCAACAATAAAGTACAGTACCCACCCCCAAACATTGAGCATCAACTGGTCAGGTTGGACCACCTGGACCCACAAACCCCAAACATAGGATCGGATGTATAGAAACACGCCTGCTTGTATCGTCACCAACTGCAGTCCTGCACATATGACAGGCCTTTGAGCAGCAGTACGTGGCTATACGCATACACGCAAGGCGCCCTGTATGTATAAAGCGGTAACAACCAGCTCTTCTTTTTTATTAAGACTGCGAATCAAAAACTGCCACACAGCAGCCACACTTGCCTACACGTACTGCGACAGCCAGCGGAAGCCGTCGCCGTAGCCCTGGCGCATGACAACAGAGCACATAAAGACCTCGATGGGGCGGATGTCCTTGAGCGGCACCTTGCCCTTGCCGGTGGTCTGATGCAGTCCTAGCTTTTGCCGCAGCTCTTCTTCAGAGACGGCACCAGGGGCATCAATCTTGTTGCCAAGAATCATGAACGGGGTCGACCGCAGCTGCTCGATTTCCAGCAGCGCGTTGAGCTCAGCCTTTGCCTCCGTGAATCTCTCCTTATCAACAACGTCGACAAGGAAGACAATGCCACTGACCTCGGGGAAGTAGTCCCTCCACAGTCGACGCGCCTGCTGATGACCGCCAAGATCGTAGGTGTTAAACCGGACGTTTCCAATCGACAGCTCCTCGGATGTCGGATGCAGTGTGGGCTGGAGGGTGGCCAGACGGTCGTTCTTCAGCATGTGTAGAAGAGTGGTCTTTCCGGCGTTGTCGAGACCAAGGAACAGCAGCTTTGCGTTCTTGTTGAGCAGACCTACAGCAATAAATTTATGTATCGGCCAGCAGGAAGTATTTAGAGACGTGATACCGAATATGAAGACGCACGACACGTTCAATTTAGCGCATCTCTACCTGTGCCGCAATCGGCGACAGCCGAGATGCTCCGAGCTTTGACGGATTGCTGTGCGTGGTTCGTACGCTATCGCTGCTGATGCTTACCAAAATCGGCCAGTACATTCCAGAACCAGTTAATGATGAACATTGTCCTCGCGCAAGGCTCGCTGAATTAGTAAAGATGAAAACTGCAAATAGGTAAATTAAAGCTTCCAAGCGGAACAGAGACGAGAAGCTTGTGCCAAACCGAGACAAGGCGGTGATTTCAAGCCATTACATGCACGTGCATGCAATGGCGATGATTATAGAATCAGGCGCGATCAGACAGCGCATACATTCTGAGTGGGGCAGACTGGCAATCCGTGAGCTAGAAGCTCGGGTTTGGTCTCGAGTTGGGTCTGAACGCGTCTCGATAGAGGCCATGCTCGAATGTCCTGAGGGCTTATTCTGAGATACAGGCTTGCTCTTTTTAAACTTTGTCACCTTTTCCTGCCGCATGATGCACACTCCTCAAACTTTTCTTGCACTCTGGACCCGATGCACAGGATCTGGTCTGCAAGGCAAAATTGGATAAACCCGGTGTCTCTCGCATGATCAAGAGCAATACTTGCTCTTTCTGCTTCTCTCTTTTTTTTTCGTTCATGATTTTCCCTCTGTCTCCTTAGTACTCGAAGCGCTGCTCGCTCCCTCTTTCTCCTGTTTATTTCGATTTTGGTTGTTTTTGTTTTCCTACTGCGCTAAAATCAATATACTCAGAGACCAAAGCTAACGCTGCTTTATAGGTCTTTCTAACCGTTTCCTTCCCTTCGACATATCGACTTTTTTTTCTCTCTCACCCTCCTAAACATATATCCGGAACCTCTCCCCTCCCCCAACTCTCCATATCGGTCCGTTTATAGATACCGTCTGGAGAACACGACACAGCAACATCTATGGCCTTTGGAAAGCGGTTCAACACGTGGAAGGCCCGGCTGCTGTGGTCTGGGCACGGCTGGTGCAATGTCGTGACTTTGGCGCTGCTGTTTATTGCGCTTCTGTTTATGTTTATTGGCCTTCCAATTCTGAGCCATTACCACTGGGGCCAAAAGTCTAAAGATAAGAGCGAAGCGCCGATATCCGACTATGACGTGCTGATATACGGCATCGCCCGCAACACGACGTCAGTAGGCCAGCCGCTGGTACCCAAGACGCTGCCTGTAGACCCCGACAGCCCGACTGGTATAACCTGGACCTCGGCGACAAACAAGAAATGGAAGCTCGTCTTTAGCGACGAGTTCGAGAAGGATGGGCGCTCTTTTGCCGCTGGCGAAGACAATACATGGGAGGCAATGGATCTGTGGTACTGGCCCACGCGCGACCTCGAGTGGTACGATCCTAACCATGTAACGACAAAGGGTGGTAGCCTGCGTCTGACTGTCGAGCGCAACGAGTCACATGCGGGGCTTCCGTACACGTCGGGAATGCTTCAGTCGTGGAACAAGCAATGCTTCCAGGGCGGCTATCTTGAGGTGCGTGTGTCGTTCCCCGGTGACGGGTCCAAATCGGGCTTCTGGCCAGCTGTGTGGACACTGGGCAATCTAGGTCGCGCTGGATACGGCGCCAGTACTGACGGGCTCTGGCCATACACCTACAACACATGTGACGAGGGTGTCATGCTCAACCAGACAAACTCGGCGCTCTCGATGCTTCCTGGACAGCGCTTGAACGCGTGCGTCTGTAGCGGGGACCATCCATCGCCTGGAGTTGGCCGCGGAGCGCCTGAAATTGACATCTTTGAAGGTAGCGTCAGCAACGGTCTAATTTCGCTGTCAATGTCCGACCAGGTTGCCCCCTTCGACTACCACTATGCAATCAACCGCGACGACTATACGCATATATGGAAGGAGCTTGTTTCTGGTGATGCCGATGCCGCTGGTGGCGCACGCTCCAACTCTTATATCGGCGGCTCATACCAGCAGAGTGTGTCGTCCGTGTATTATCTGGATCCCTCAAACAGTCTTGGAAACAACTTTATCACTCTTGGATTCGAGTACCAGCCAGGACCAAATGGGTATATTCGCTGGTATGCAAACCAGGAGCCCGTCTGGCATCTGGACGCGCGTGCCGTTGGCGCCAACAAACTCAGCAAGGTTGCGCAGCGTGTTATTGCTGAAGAGCCCATGTACATAATTATGAACCTGGGCATTTCGGATAGCTTTGCATACGTCGACCCGAACCTGCCGATGCCTGCGACCATGTACATCGACTATGTGCGGCTTTACCAGGACCCCGACAACATCCGTCTCTCCTGCGATCCCCCGGACCGCCCCACAGGCGAGTACATCCAGAACCACCCGCGGGCCTACTATAACGCCAACCTGACCCGCTGGAAGGACACCGGCTACGAATGGCCATCGTTCAAGCTTAGCAACTCGTGCAAGCCAAAGGTCGCCGGTTTTGCGGAGAACTTTGACTATGCGCCGATGCCTAGCAGTTAATAGCCGACCACTCCTATCTGTGCCCTCTTTTTATTCAAGTCAACACACTCTTAACATTTCTGCGTGTTGCTTAAATGCCACGAGGCTGTGATATTATTGTGCGATATGACTTTGCTATTGCCAACATTATGCACATGGAAAATGCGGAGATGAATGCCTGCGCAAGTATTGAAATTTTATATTTTCACTTTTAGAAACCAGCCATATAGGGGCGGCCAAGCCCACTTCTCTCTGTTGTCTACACATATCTCTAGACTTGTCACCGTTTAGTTCTATTATAGCACAAAATGCTCAAATCATTTAGCATTTCGATCCTTATCGGTCTTTCTCTCGTTGCAGGGCTTGTTTCGGCCACAGCCATCGACGATGCGCATCTTGATGCAAGAGTGCGTGCCGGCTGCAGGGAGGGAGAGCGTCGCTGTGCCGGCCAAAACAACCCATCTCTTTACTACAGATGCACTAATGGTCAATGGGCACTCTACAGTTGCGGCGATGGTTTCCGCTGTGGAGTTGACGGTGGACCCGGTGGGCCTGGTGGACCTGGTGGACCTGGTGGACCTGGTGGACCTGGTGGGCCTGGTGGGTCTGGTGGGCCTGGTGGACCCGGTGGGTCTGGTGGGCCTGGTAGACCTGGTGATGGC